>VYXH01000029.1:855-11623 GCA_013397275.1 Burhinus bistriatus | reverse complement strand
TCTGGAGTCCTGTGTCCAGTTCTGGGCTCCCCAGTTCAAGAAGGACAGGGAACTGCTGGAGAGTACAGCAAAGGCTACAAAGATGATTAGGGGACTGGAACATTGTTTTTATGAGGAAAGACTGAGGGACTTGGGTCTTTTTTAGTCTGGAGAAGAGAAGGCTCAGAGGGGATCTCATCAATGCTTAAAGGGAGGGTGCCTGGAGGATGGCACCAATCTTTTTGCAGTGGTGCCCAGTGATAGGACAAGAGGTAACGGACACAAACTTGAACGTAGGAAGTTCCATCTGAACACGAGGAGGAACTTCTTTCCTTTGAGGGTGGCAGAGCACTGGAACAGGCTGCCCAGAGAGGTGGTGGAGTCTCTGACTCTGGAGACATTCCAAACCGCCTGGACGCCACCCTGTGCAACCTGCTCTAGGTGTCCCTGCTCTGGCAGGGGGGTTGGACTAGATGATCTCCAGAGGTCCCTTACAACCCCTGTGATTCTGTGATAAGCAGGAGCCTCTCTGCATACCATTCCTTTGTATTAACTATAAACATTGGTCTTATCACTCCAAGAGTGAACAGTTTTCTGCAGAACATGCTGGTAATTTCAGTAGTTAGAAGAGGCCTAGCTAAAAAGTAAACTTTTTGTTACTGAACAAAATTGGTCCTGTTTTACCTCAAACCAGGACAATGGCCAACAGGCAGATAAGATTGAAAGGCACATCATTGAAGGTCACCTCTCCTGATGTATAGACAAAGCTCGTGGTAGAAGGAGAAAGATGCCAGAGAAAGCTAATTGTGCTGGAATAAATTCGTTAAAGCTGAAGTCAATGGTATTATTCTCATTTTATCTTATTGCAAACAAGAATGTAGTTAGGACTCCCTGCATCTCATATCTCACAAAAGTCTTTTGTGCATTTAATATTGCAATTTACACAGATAATAATAATAAAAAAAAAATCCCATCATTTGCATCTCAAAAGACTACCAAATAGTGGTATTTTTAGACAGAAACAGAAAATTTAGATCATTTTCTTTGCTGAAGACAAAAGAACACCTACATTCTTGCCAGATTTACAGGACTCTTTTTTTAAAAAAAAAGAAATTCAGCAGAAGGTGTTGCATATTACAATCAGTTTTACCTTTTACTCTATCACTCTCACAGTGTAATTTCCAAATGGATACTTCAGAATATGTCAGAGTGACATTTACATAGCACTTAAGCATTCTTGTCAGGAGAGGAGATGGAAGGACGTGAGAGCAGCAAGTTTTCCACTCATTCCAAACTCTTATTTCATGTAGCTGACTTTGCTCTCACTCTGTTTTTCCTGCACAAGGACAAGAACTCAGTGCCTACACAAACTGCACTGATGGTAGTCGATCACAAGGTAACATTACTGACTGAATGCACTGCTGAAGGTGCAAGATCAGAGGTCCTGTGTATAATTTTCAGAAAGTTTCTATATTGTAATCTACATGTCATCCATTCACACAATACTTCTATCAAAAAGTTTATCCTTTCATGAAGTTCTGTCAATAGTTTTGTAGGTAAACTTGTACCTTTTTTATTAATTTTGCTTTTACTTGTTCTGTTGCATTTAATTTCTACATCAAAGACATAGACAATGGGATCAAGTGCACCCTCAGCAAGTTTGCAGACGACACCAAGCTGAGTGGTGCGGTTGACACACCTGAGGGACAGGGTGCCATCCAGAGGGATCTGGACAGGCTTGAGAAGTGGGCCTGTGTGAAACTCATGAGGTTCAATAAGGCTAAGTGCAAGGTCATGCACCTGGCTTGGGGCAACACCCAAGTATCAATACAAGCTGAGGGATGTAGGGTTTGAGAGCAATCCTGCCGAGAAGAACTTGGGGGTACTGGGGGATGAGAAGCTGGACGTGAGCTGGCAATGTGTGCTCACAGCCCAGAAGGCCAACAGTATCCTGGGCTGCATCAAAAGAAGCATGGCCAGCGGGTCAAGGGAGGGNCAAAAGAAGCATGGCCAGAGGGTCAAGGGAGGTGATTCTGCCTGCTCATTGCAGGGGGGATGGACTAGATGACCTTTAAAGGTCTCTTCCAACCCACCCAATTGTTTGATCCTCCCAGCTAGTAGGTTTTTTTTTTTTTCTCTTGTTTCTCTGTAAGAAATTTCTGTGTTGATTTCTGGTGTCTTTTTTCTCAGTCATTTGGCTTTTTAGAAGGTTCTTGCAATAATCCTAGGACAATTGGAAAGTATTTGTAATTCATGCCATGTTCAACCAACACATCATCATGATGACAAGTGCAAATTTCATCCAAAATTAGCACATGCTATCCCAATGTCTAAACTGTCATTGGTCAGGAAGTGAAGCTTTTCCTCTAAGTCTTGGTCTTCTTTTCAAGCTCCCTGATGCATTGTAAGTGGATAGGTAGACAGATATTCACTGCAATATGTTTCACAGTTTTTCACTGTTGTGAAGTCTGCTAATACCACACAAGAAGACCATAAATTTGGGAAAAGATCAAGTCCATTATTTGAAAACAGGAAACAAAGTAGCATTGTGAAGAGTGACAGATGCATTTGTTTGCAGGCCATTCTAATTGTCTGTCCTCTGTGCACAACTCCAGCTGCAGGTAGGTTCTGCTGGCAATATATAACATTTTGGTTTAAGAAGCTAGGTCTAAAACCAGAGAGGGATTAGCCACAGATGTGCAGACAGGTGTTCTGGAGAGCCTGAGTCATGATTTACAACTATCATTGAAAGGGTTTATGGGCAGAGACATTTTCCATTACCTCAATGAAAACTGACCGCAAAAATAACATAACTCAAGAGACGCGGCAGTCCACAGACGTGTGCTTCATTCAACAACAGATGGAGGGAACATGTTTAAAACAAATTAAACAACCAACTGTAGGGCAGAAAACAGTGTGGCCCTTGGATAAGATGCGGAGGGCAGTATAGCATGGTTGCAATGGGAGGTATATGAAGTAGAACAAAAAACAGTCAGAACATAGATTCTATAATCTTTGATAAATATTTGCTGTCCATTTTGTCAAAGTGGTATACTTCCAGAGCTTATGCAAAATTTAAATTACAGGGGTTGGGCCTGTATAGATATATATGCCTAATAGTAGGGGCCATGTAAGAATCTGCAAAGGTCTTCTTCAGCCATTCTAACCAAGCCATAGCCTAATGATTTTGCAGAGGCTTCAAGGGCCAGGTAAATCATCCAAACTATGCAAATCTTATGCACGATGGGTTTTTTTTTTTTTGATAAACTCATAACTTGCAGAACAATTTTTCTTTGTTTTCATTCATATAGGCCTGAAATTACAGTTCTTAAGCAAGGAAGCCTCCCACATGTGAAGTCAATAGGAGTTTCGGCTGCCCAGTGTCTGTCTCACTACAGAAAGAGATTGTCTGGGACATCAGGTTGTTTGCACATCTTACAGTTAGCCTGCCTAGCCAAGGCAGCTGTGTCTTCAGCTCAGATGGTCTGAGCATGGGCTTAGAAAGGATTGGAGGATCCACTCTAGCTGTCATTGCAACCAGAGTTTAAGGACTTCAGCTTTTGCCCATAGATATCTTCTTTTATCACTGCATTAAAAAGTCCTTGGATTTTAAAATGCCTTACCATTTTTGTGTATGCCTGAACAAAACCAGGAGCATGTACTTTTCCATACATTTTTCTTCATTGCTATTTATAATGTAGCTGTGCTGAGTGATCTCAATCATGGAAAAGGCTGAAATGTCTTCTCTTCCACATTAAATATATTTTTGTCTCTGACAGACTACCATAACAGCCTACAGGCAACTCTATCCTTCCTATTCCTATTCCTTAGATTCTGGCCTGCTTGTGAGTTATGACACCATTCAGTTAAGTTCTTTACACACCGGCAATGGAAACGCAATGCTCTGTGTAGCTTACACGGTTTACACAGAACATGAAATAATAGGTGAAGGAGCATTTATATTTGAAAGGTTTCTTCTTCATCTAATAGCCAGGTAGTTTCAGGTTGTTAGCCTGTGAACCATGTGGTCAGCAAAGAATGCAGTGTTAGCCCCACCTGGGTTTTCTCCAGGCATGATGATTCTGCACAACGTTAGGGAAGTCACAAAACAAAAACGTGATGCAATTATTTTATTTTTTATTATTTGTTACCATGTGATGCGGGGTAGAACATCAGTGCATCAACTGCTTTTTTTCTATCTGCTGGCCTTATGCTTATGCAGCAGTGAGCTTACTGGGAATGCAGCTGAAAAAGAGTGACAAGGGTGTCCAGGCATAGAAGCACAAGGAGGGGAGAAGGGCAAAAGCACTGAGATTGCGGTAAAGCACCTGTGAGGGGAGAAGCAGTAGAAAGAATGGAGGAAACAGTTTGTTAGCACAAGAGAGCTTAAACTGCAGCCAGCACTGTAATGACACATCAGTACTTTTTAGTCCTTGCTGCTGAACCTGCTGAGATCACTTTCAGCTCCTGCTGTTTGAAAATGTATCATTAGAATCCTTAAAAAAAAAAAAGAAATTGGATTTTGATCAAAATGGTTATTTTTTCCAGAGACCTTTTTTTCTTGAAGAAAACATTGGAGTGTCACTGAGAGTCTTCCTGCTGTTAGCTCCCATGTCTTTGGGCCACCCTGCTGTCTTCCTACACTGTTGCTCTTCCACAGACCACACAGTTAGTTAATGGTATGGAGAGTCTAAAAACTGCTGTCAGGGAAGGCTGACCCCTCCGTGGTGCACTTGTCCTGGTCCAAGGAGATGCTCACAGTGGTGGCAGCACCTGATTCCCTCCTTCTTCATCATGGCAGTAAGAAGTATCACCTCTGCTAGTTCTTGAGGGCTGGTGAGAAAAATAAAGAAGGAACTGATTGTCCAGATTTTTAACATGAATTGTAATAAGATAAATGCAGTTGAAAGAGTTGTCCACAGAGAGGCTGTTAAGCACACCACCATTCTATCTTCTGGTCAACAACAAATAAGTTAGAAACTCTTCCAAAGTGGGGGGTTAGTAATGGGACTGCTGAGGGACAGTTCGTTAATAGCTCTGCTATAATTCATGATCACAGGTGAGTGAAAGTGGAAAGCCAAGAACAACTAATCTTGCCAGCATATATGTGGGATTGGGTCTTTTTAACCTTTAGTTTCATTTACTTATAATGAATGTTAAAACCAAGATGTATTTTGAAACTTCTGTTTCAAGCACTTATGTTTGCAGAAGGCATTTTTCTGCCCGTGAATAATTAATTCTCCATAGGAACCTTTGATTAATGTGTCAAAACTGTTAACATAAGGATATGCTCTTTTCACATCGAGAGTCTGTTTGACACTCCAGAAGTGACATACATGGTAACCAGAGAATACTGAGGATGCAGTGACCCTTTGGCATACTGCTGTACACAGGAACATCCTCAAATACTTTATTATGTTGCAGGTGCTGAGTTTAACTTGATTGATACAGATCTGTAGCAGAAGAAAATGTCAAAAATTATACCCAAAGACCTGACTCTGCATCTTTTGAGAGGGTGTGCATGGCACAACTAACAAACGTAGCCACTGCCCCAGGCAGGGCAGGTACAGCTCCCAAAAGCACCTATTCTTTAGTGCATGTCTAATGCCAAGGGATACAGAGCCGTATCACCCTATTGTGTCAGAACACAACTCTCTGGCATCCACCTCCTGCTGTTATAAGTGATGTCTCAAGGTTAAAAACACTTCAAAGACTGAACAGGACTAATTGTCTGGCATAGGTGTAAATCCAATTTTTTTTTTTAGTGTATAACTATTTTAAGTGAGATCAGAAAAAGGGTCTTTCGGCTCATTTACTTCAGTGGAATTACTCTAAGCTTATAGTTGTATGACTGCAGTCAGAATTAGGTCCTACATAAGCAGCTTTCAGTCCATAATACTTTGAAACATATTTTTAAAGGAAAAACTTGCCAGGATGCTGCAGTAATGAAGTGCATCTCCTCCATATCTGTAACAGCTGTGGCCAATGGGCCTGCTGTCATTGTGTTTAAAATCCTATAAATACTTCCAGGAGTCTGAAAAGCAAAAAAAAAAAAAAAGATTGAATATGAAAGCTAAAGCTCATGCAAATTTTTATTTACAGAGACAGATGAACCTGTGAAAAATTAAAGAGTTGTACTGGGTTTGTGTGGCACGGTTTTGGTAGTGGGGGGCTGCAGGCATGGCTTCTCTGAGAACCTACTAGAAGCTTCCCCATGTCCGACAGACCGAATACCAGCCAGTTCCAAGATGGACCTGCCACTGGCCAAAGCTGAGCCCATCAGTGATGGTGGTTGCACCTCTGTGATAACTTATTTAAGAAGGGGAAAGAACTGCTGCGCAACAAGAGACGGATAGAGGAGTGAGAATATGTGAGAGCAACAACTCTGCAGACACCAAGGTCAGTGAAGAAGGAGGGGGAGGAGGCGCTCCAGGCACTGGAGCAGAGATTCCCCTGAAGCCCATGGTGAAGACCATGGTGAGGCAGGCTGTCCCCCTGCAGTCCATGGAGTTCCACGGTGGAGCAGATATCCACCTGCAGCCTGTGGAGGACCCCATGACAGAGCAGGTGGATGCCCGAAGAAGGCTGTGACCCTGTGGGAAGCCTGCAATGGAGAAGGCTTCTGGCAGGACCTGTGGACCCATGAAGAGGGGAGCCCACGCTAGAACAGGTTTGCTAGCAGGACTTGTTACCCCGTGGGGGACCCATGGTGGAGCAGTCTGTTCCTGAAGCACTGCACCTCGTGGAAGGGACTCATGCTGAAGCAGTTCGTGAAGAACTGCAGCCTGTGGGAAGGAGTCATGTTAGAGAAGTTCATGGAGGACTGTCTCCCATGGTAGGGACCCCACGCTGAAGCAGCGGAAGAGTGGGAGGAGGAAGGAGCAGCAGAGACAACCTGTGATGAACTGACCACAACTGCGCTGTTGATTGGAGAGGAGGTAGAAAAATCAGGAGTGAAGTTAAGCCCAGGAAGAAGGGAAGGGTGAGGAGGAAGGTGTTTTAAGATTTAGATTTTTATTTCTCATTATCCTCCTCTGATTTGATTTGTAATAAATTAAATTAATTTTCTCCAAGTCAAGTCTGTTTTGCCTGTGATGGTAACTAGTGAGCAATCTCCCTGTCCTTATCTCGACCCACGAGCTTTTCATTATATTTTCTCTCTGTGTCCAGTTGAGAAGGGGAGTGATAGAATGGCTTTGGTGGGCACCTGGCATCCAGTCAGGGTCTACCCACCACAAGCATGCATAGTTTTCTACTTTAACATTTAACAGTTACGCATTTACATTTTTATGAATTCATCATATATGTGTCTACAAATTCTACTTTCAGATTTAGATTTAACCATAATTATCAGATAAATTACCAGCCATCAGGAAAACAGTCTACTCTCATCTTGTATGCTTCCAGCTCAGAGGTCTCATATGTACTTACTTATTTTCTCCTAATCATAGCATGAAAACCACCAGAAGAAACACGATCTTTTGGAAGCTGAGACTTGGGTGAAAATCAGCTGGTTATAATAAACATGCTTTTCACCTGTAACAATGATACCTTTCCTCAGGACTGGGACACAGTGACATAATGGTATTAGGGAAAATTGTTCTATGAAGGGCTTATTTTAAACTATAAATGGATTAACTGCAGATTTCAGTTACCATTGCTGTCACTGGAGAATTTAGGATTAAAACACTACTGGTTTAAAACCAGAAAGAAACAAATAATAGATTATATCTAGAAGAAGCAATTTTCACCTAATAAAAGAAATGTGTAGCTACTCATTTGACTGGATTCACATTTTATTTGCACTTCAGAGGCTTTAAACGCCCTGTTTCTAGTGGGAGCAACACATCTGGGAAGCTTCTGGTGTAGGAGGCTAGACAAATGAGGAGGCTTTAATGTTTTATGACAGTCACATTACGAAAAATACTTTCATTAGCTCTACAGGCATTGTACATTTCAGGGCTGTTTTATTTTATATTTCAGCGTATCAGAGTTCAGGGCTTCCCCTGAGAAAAGCACTGGCAATGCAGATTAGATGCCTCAGGTGAAACAGTACAAATGAGAACAGTTTGTATCAGTGGAGGAGATTATGAGTTCGGCCTCAGGTAAAATGCTTCTTGAAGTTATATTTCCCATGGAATTCTTTTCACTGTTCCAGGATAATATTGCACCATTTGCGTTACAGTCTGCACTATATTTTGAGAGTATGAAATAGGAGTTCTTTCCACCTGCACCACAAACCAGAAATTTTAATTCTTGTGCTCCTTAGAGCATGAAACTTTTTTTTTTAATTTAATTAACTGTGACACAAAAATGGTATAAAGAATATTAGCCTTTAATGCAGTTGATCTCTCAAGTAATCCCTCTTGCAAAAAATGTATTTGAAACCATTTTAATTTTCTATTTGTTTAGAAAAACAGACATTTTGAAAAGTCACTGCATATCTTGGAGTTTCTCTGCTAAGCTAAATATGCAGATACAAAGTTAACAAGAATGGCTGTGATGAAAAGCTGAAATTGTTTAGGAATTTCTTCAAAAGATAAAAAGTGTGTCTTGTGTGAATCACACAAATTTGGACTCCTCTCAGCATAATAGCAACAGGCAGCACTGAAGGCAAAGATTAGCAAGGGTCAGAGGAAAATAAATCACCATGAAGGTGTCGCCAAGTTGTAGTAGTGAGGAAGACAGGATTCAGATCCTGATTGACATACCTAAGTACAGGCATCTATATGTAGATCTTTACACTCCCATGTCGTCAGCGAAGATTTAGTCAATACAGCCAGGTGCTAACTAGCTAGTCAACCTGTCACCAGGTGCCAGCTTCAAAGTGAGCTGAATCACTGTCCCGCACTCAAAAAATACCCGATTCCTCCAGAATCTTTTTCTAAAGGCATTCATAGTCTGAGGGGGAGCTCTGAATAAGTACAGGTTGCAAGCTGCCACGAGAAAGCTCCATCTGTATTAGAAGAATGAATTCACCTTTGATTTCTCTCTGATCATGAGGTACAGAGAGATCTTGTGTGTCGTGTATTAAACAGTCAGATAAGATTAATACATCTAGACTGATATTAGGAGTGGTTTCTGGTGCTGTGCCCACGAATTACTTGCAAGGCTGCTAATTGGCCTAAGGCAAAACTGTACCAGGACAACTGAATAAGTACAGAGTCCAGATGCAGTGATCGGGAATACTCCCTGGTGCTTTTCAATTTCCTAGCACAGATAGAGTTACTATGTGTGGTCATTCAGAAAAGCACTAATTTTCAGCCTGAGCCTTCTGATGGTCTGTGTTAGGAAAAAATGACCACAGCTAAGCGCTGTGCAGCAATGCAATCACAGCTTTTATCCCTTAGGTATGCTTAGTGATCTTGTCTCATCCATGTTTCCTAGTGAGGAGAAAATAAGTCAGCTTTTGAGTGTCATCAAATATTTAGTGTGCATAAAGTTTTTGGTAGAGTCCTCCATCTGCTGGGAACAGTTAAACCCACTGAGGCTAAAGGTTAACATTCATATGGCCATTCACTAATCATTGTCTACGAAGTAGGTAAGGCATCTGGCCATGAATCTGTTACTGGACTCTGACCAAAGGCCTCCTAGGGTAACCCAGATGGTTTTTGTTCTCAGTGGTCAAACTAGGCTACAGATGATGCTAACCAGATCACCTCTTCTATGTCAGTGGCAGAGGGAAAGATTGTGGTAGCCAAGTTTTAGACCTTTGCTTCCCCCCCACAAAGCTTTTGAAACTTTGGAGGTAGAAAGCCAACAAGGGATTGTGAATCAATGTGACCATAAACATTTTCCAAAACATACAAATAATTTTAAAAAGTGGAAATTCTTGTTTAAATAAAAGATCATCTAAAGCACATTTTAAAATACTGCTTTCTCAGCTTAACTTAGACTTCACGAGGCCAAAGCTGCAGTAACTGAAAACCTGCTTGTGAAGCTAATTTTCCTCAAACTCATCACAATCTCACAAGAAACAAACATTAAGAACTTTGTTTACATTGCAAGGATCTGACCTTACTAACAGTAACGCAAGTTACATTGCTTTACCTGCATTCAGCTGTTCCCAAGCTTTGTTGCACCTCAAGCAACAAACACATTTATGCACCCTATAAACGCATTAAATCCTTGGGACGTGCACACTAAGGTAATGACATAGATTTTAAATTGTGGAGCTTATTTCTAAAAGGTTCTGTGAATCTCAAAACTACCAATGTATTCAAAAAAGATTAGATATGATCATAGAATGGTTTAGGTTGGAAGAGATCTTAAAGATCACCTAGTTACAACCCCCTTGCCATGGGCAAGGACACCTCCCACTAGACCCAGATTGCTCAAAGCCTCATCCAACCTGGCCTTGAACACTTCCAGGGATGAAACCTCCACAGCTTCCCTGCGCAACCTGTTCCAGTGCCTCACTCCCCTCACAGTAAAGAATTTCTTGCTGAGATCTAATCTAAATCGACCCTCTTCCAGTTTGAAGCCATTACCCCTTGTCCTACCACTACATGCTCTTGTAAAAAGTCCCTCTCCAGCTTTCTTGTAGGCCCCTTTCAGATACTGGAAGGCTGCTATAAGGTCTCCCCAGAGCCTTCTCTTCTCCAGGCTGGGCAACCCCCAGCTCTCTCAGCCTGTCCTCATAGCACAGGTGCTCTAACCCTCTGATCATCTTTGTGGCCCTCCTCTGGACCTGCTCCAACAGGTCCATGTCCTTCATATGTTGGGGGCTCCAGAGCTGGACACAGTATTCCAGGTGGGGCCTCATGAGAGCAGAGTAGAGGGGCAGAAT
>VYXH01000028.1:392129-408825 GCA_013397275.1 Burhinus bistriatus | reverse complement strand
GAGCTCCTTGTTCATCCACATAGACCTCCTGGCATTTTTGCATTACTTCCTCTTTGTTGGGATGCATTGCTCCTGAGCTTGACGGAGGTGGTCCTTGAATATTATTCAGCTTTCTTGGGCTACTCTTCCTGCCAGGGCTTTATCCCACGGTAGTCCACCAAGCAGATCCCTAAAGAGGCCAAAGTCTGCTCTCCTGAAGTCCAAGGCAGCAAGGTTGCTGTGTGTCTTTTTTCTTTAAAGTGCTTTAATTTCACCTCCACAACCAAAGACATGTTAAGGATCATGAGTTGTTTTCTCATCTGAACAGAGAAATTGTTTTAATAATTAATTCATCAGCATGATCTCAAAAGCCAGCACAGTACCTAAACTTTTGGTCTTTTATGCCTGAGGAGATACTACTACTTTTACTATTATTGCCATCCTATAAAGTTGTCATATTTCAACAGGGTATCTAAAGATACATATTGAAATTAGTCACTGATTGTAAAGTATTTCTCTATAAAGTGGGTACAGAGACCCACAGTTAGATCTACAAAAGGATTTGGCAGCTCAAGTCAACTTGGAATGAGTTTCTAACGTTACAGAGCAAAATTTTTCACCCCTTTACCACAACCTATAGGAACTTTAAATCCACACATATCTAAGACTTAAGCCAGAATTCTTCTCATGTCTAAATTTATTCTTGTCTTCTGCATGCAGAAGGTTTGACTTTAGTGGGCAGAGCTGAGGTACTGAGCTGATACCTACTAACTCTGATTGTAGACTGATGAAAATGTAAGGCTGGAAGGCACCTCAAGAGGTAATTCAGGATATATAAGTCAGTGTAAGCAACACATTTCTTCTCTTTCTTCTGATATGGGTCTCTTTTGTCTATCTGAACATGCTCAGCATACAGGCACCAGATGGGTGTCCACAGAGTCACATATTAGTAGTCTGTCTTTCTTTCTTTCTTTCTTCTGGGGAGCCATGTTTAACAACAGCTTCTGCTTGAGTAGATTTAAATGCACATTTCTGGGGACTTTCTTAGTCAACAAAATATAGCTTATTTTAGTGTGAGTAGACTCAAGTCTACTCTGCCAAAGCTCCTTTCCTTTGCAGATGAGCATTAGAGATTCACTGGGACTGAAAGAGGGTAAGCATGTTGCATTCTACACTTCATGGCTGGTCACTCCACAACGTGAAAAGGACCTGCTAACATTTGGGTTGTTCCATCAAAGATGAGTGCCTGGGACCATCTCTGAAAAACACAAAGAAATGTTGTCTTCTTCAGCTTTTGATGGCAGAACCTTATTTTCCTACAGCAGGAGTGAACATAAAGGATGTTGGGGGAATAAATCAAAGGAGAAAGGTGAAAGCATTGCTTGATGTAATTTCTTATGGGTGTATGAGTGTGCGTGTCCAGATGCACGTATAATTGATAAATATCACAACAGCTTGTTTGATATGAGTACAGCCTTCCCAGTTTCAAAAGGGAGGATGCAGGGTCTCCATTTTCCTCCTTCTATGCATATTCTATGTTTCAGATTAACTCAGACACAAGTCCTGTGCTCTTCTCAGCATGTGGCCCATGATGATTATTGCTCCTGGCACAAGAGGCAATGACAGAAGAACTTATTGCAGCTTTTTCCATCCCAAAATATTGTGCGTTTGCTTGTCACAAGTGGCTGAATGAGGTTACTGCCTCTTGGGTTGTTATAATGATTTCTTGAAATGTTTTAAAATTCATTTTGCATGTATTGCTTTCTAATGAACTCATGTCGTGCATTGGAAAGGAAGCAATAAATAGAATATGAATGGTAATTAATAGCAAATTGTTAGTCAAATTAGTAGATTTTGGAAAAAAATATACTCATTTTTTTATAATCATGTAGCTAGCCCCCTGTAACTTTGATTGTACATTTGACGGTACACCATAATAACATTCAAGGGGCCTTTTTCAACACACGTTGAAATCTTGTTGCCATTTAAAACTGAATCCCCATAGAGTTCATTTGAAATTGTTTTACTTTGATAATGGCTTTATTAATGTGGTCTCAGTGGACTTGAAATGAGATTGTTTGACCATTGTAATGTGGTTTTCATAGGCTTGCAGTAAAATAATTTACTCTTGTAATGTGGTTTCCATTAGCTTGCACTAAAATCATTTCCCTCTGGTAATGGGATTCTCATGGATATTCACTTCAACTGTTTTGCCCTCAAAATGGTACAATGGGCAGCCTTGTGGTAAAGGACTCAGAGTATAGTGGCATAGCGTGGCTGCTGTTAAATCTGCTGTGTCAGACAGAGTGTCTGATACGAAGATAATACTGAGCACCACATTTTGCCTAGGTTCAGCTGCATTTTTCTTAACTGCCTTGCTATTTCCTTGATCTTTTACAGTTCATCTTAATCAGGACACTTCTGACTTCATAAATCCCCATCTAAATATTTTTCGTGTTTCAACTGCTCCCGATTCTCAAGAAAGAGGTACAAGGGACTTAGTCACAGCTAATTTTCCAGCAGAGGTGATTTCCAGGTCAACTGTTTGACACTCTAAGGCAATACAGGGGAATTCTGGGCTGTTTGCAAAAGGAACAAAAATATCATTGCTCTGTGTGGTCATCTTTTACTCATAGATGATGGTGGAGAACAGCTATGTTCTTTGTTATTAATAATGTACCCTCTGTACCAAGATCCATAGGAGGGGAATAGAAATGGGATATACCACTTCTATACCAGTCATGCATTGTCTCTCATTGGAAAAATTCACACTGGAAATTTCAGACAGATATGTAGTGATTTTACACCTTTCACATATATGTATGGAGAATTTGAGTACTTATTTTTCTCTTCCCTCACTCCCAGATACTTTTAGTACCTGTCTCACCATCACTAAAATAAATATCTTCCAGTAGCATTTTGGGAGGATTTATCTTGTGAAAGTTCATTTCCTGTTCTGAGGACTGATTCTGTTGCTATCGAAATTAGAAGCCAAGTGAAATTATTCCCACCAATGCCAGAAAACATTCAGGAGATTATGTTACTGTTCCACCCGTTCTGTGGATACAGGAGGGTTGAGGACTGTCAATCTGGCACATTTCATGAGCAACAAATTCACACACCATTTAAGAAAAAAAGTAGTGTAATGTTTCACATTGATTTAGGCTTTTCAGAATAAGACCAGCACAGTTTAACTTTTAATTAAAGGTGGATTCAGCAGGATGCCTAGAATGCCAGCGATACTGAGAACTTTTGCTTCATTCCTGAATATTGTAGTTTGCAGTCCAATAAGATCCAAAACCAGACGGAACAAAGTTGCATGTTCAACCAGATCATCATATTTGCATGACTTATTCCATAAGTGAGAAATAAAAGCCTGAGTCCTGCAATAATTATTATAGACCATATTCTTGTATGTTAAGTATTCTTATGCCATATGTTTAAAGAAAAGGTTTGCAAATACAACAGACTTGTTGCAGAGGTTTTCTACAGAACAGTACTTCTATTACTGATTTGATCCAAATAAGCATTGAGTTCTTGTGTAACTAGAAAAAGCTGATTCATTTATTTCTTTTTATATGCATAAATCCTGCACTGGGGAAAGGAGAAAAGGCTGAGTTTAGAAGCTGATGGCCTGAGGAAGGAAATCTTCTTTGCTCTTAAGAAGATTTCTGTAAATCTCCATAAGCAAATGGAGTATGGTGTCTAGATGTCTGAACTCCTGATGGGACTTTTTATGATTGTAATGTAAATGATACTGGGCTTGTTTTTGATTGCAGTTAGAGTATTTCCTTGTTGGTGGAAAGATGAAAAGGAGTAGGCAGGGTCTTCTTGGAATTAAACTCACAGAGAATTTCAGTTTTGACAAATGTGAACTTCAATACTGGTTACGGTATTACATTAATGACTTGTTTAAATGGATGTTTCGCTAATGACTCAGTCTCGCACTCATACCCAATAGAGCATAATTTTGGGTGGGTAGATGAAAATAAGTTTCCTGCCCCTTTATATCCATATCGGAAAACATTTCAGTGATGTTGCAGATCTGTCTAGAAGAAATTTAAGTGAGCTCCTTCAAGCTTCATTACCATTCACAGTAAATGAACAAGATAGTGGGAGGACTCTTATGCCTATAGGGGGGTGATTTGTGTTGTTAACTATCACAAAAGATCCTCTTTCAAGATTCTAATAATGCAGAGTATCCTGGACTGCTGAGGATATATAACAGCACAGCAGAGGAAGCTTGATGAACTGCCGAGGATAACTAAGGGCTGAGAGCTTAAATGGTAGAGATGATTGTCCAGCTTTTAAGGCCAAAGCATATTAAGTAAGTTAATGTGGCTATCTAAGGACACTGAGCATGCCCAGTAAGCAGCAATAGATTTTTAAGGACTCAGAGCATGCTTTTGTGCACAGCTCCTTATGCCACATAATCCCTAAAGATGCCATTTTACGCCATCTGGCTTTTGTTGTTATTCCCAGTCAGCACTTCTAGATTGTTGGGTTTTTTTTCCACTGTGAAACATATTTCCCTTTCATTTCAGAGATATTTTTTTATTTTGCTCAAAGCTTATCCTGCATACGAATAAATCAAACCATATTTCAAGCATTTTTTTTTAAGTTTCACTGTGTTCATAGATCTGATTAACAATCACCATTAGTCACCTCTTCCCCTTTTCCTTTCACCTTCTTGCAGGGTGACTTCTACAGGTGTCCAAGAACCACTGACTCCAGAAAAAGCTGTTCACATAACATGCAGCTGCTATGACAATGGAGTCCATAATTCTCCTTTCGCCATCTTCCTTCACATTTCTTTGTGTTACTGGCTCACCCGTTTCCATGTTGTGTGCGTGTTCCTTCCTAACTGCTGGAGCCCAACAATGTTGGTGGTCTGGCCTGGAATGAAGGACACACTTGGCCTCGGCCACCTCTATTGGGGCTGATGATCAGGGGGTATAAGATAACAACAATTAATGGATTTCTATTTTGGAGCCGAAACAGGAGCTAAGTGATGTTTCTGGAGCCACAAAATTGCTAATGACTAGAACGAAATGAGGCAACCATTTGGCCCTGATGTTTCCCATTTTGGTGTTACTAGGTTTGAAGAGAAGCTTTTGCTATATACTAGCAGTTCAAACCTGGAGCCTCTAGATGCTGGAAGAAGACACAAATTAAACTGTGTCATGAGTGCTTGGCTACTCCTCAGTGCCGCATAGGTATCCTATTTATTATTTTGGGGCTTGTCTGTTTAGAGAAGAGACAGGGGGCACAACCACAGGCTTCTGGAGGCTGTGCCGTTGGCTGCTGCTCATCATGCAATGCAATCATTCATAAAAAGCATGACTGACATGTAAAGTAGTATTAAGCTTTATTAGTTTACCTCATTTTCATGCTCGGCAATTTTTTCCAGCCATGAACAAAAACCCCATACAAACCATGAGAATACAGGTGGATGTGAATGGGATCTGTGCCACAAAGGGGATGAGTGGCAGGAATAGAGTTGATTTTTCCCTGCACTGGCACATATCAGGAGAGTGAACAGGGCACTTGATGCAAATATGGTGATGAGCCTCTCTGACTTTTATTATTTTTTTTATTTAATTGGAATCTGCTAATTGAGGCAAGGGATTGCTGTTGCCGGGTAAACTCACAAAAGATATTTTATTTAAGCGTAGATATGTAACGAGGGAGAAAACCTCACTCGTACTTTCACCCCCACTCCCGCTGGAGAGTGACACCGTAACCCTTTGTCCCCAGGCGAGAGGAGCGTGGGAGCAGAGGATGTCCCCTGCCATCACCTGCAGAGCCTCAGGGGCAGGAGCGGTAACCAGACCACCAGGATGCTGGAAAGCATTGGACTGAGATTTTTCTCAGCATTCACTGTCCCAACACGGGACAATCTGCAGATAAACTCATTTACAGCAACAATTTCAAATGCATTCATTAGTCAGTGCACAGAGCTGTGCCAGTCAAGGCCGAGTAACCCAGATTTTGTATATTACTCACATGTAAAGAATAAAAAAGCAGATGATCTGCTGATCAGAAATTATTTCACAGAGAACAATTTTAATTATCTAATAAACTTCAGAAAGATGCAAGTTTCTTGACAACATTTTTGCAAACAGAAACAGAAATTAGGCCTAGATTTTCAACTCTAGTGGGACTCCAAAACTAAGGTCCTATATCCATATTTAGGTATCTGCCTTTAAAAACTTCACTTTTCAATGTGCTGTGCGCCCAGTATCTCACTTTGATTTGCATTCCAGAAAATCAAGGTCAAAGCTAAGCCTGACTTTCTTTCATCTTCTGCAGATTATTTATTACAACAGATGCACCATTGCCTCTTGAGGTGTTAGTCCTCCATAGGACAAAGTTTCATCATTTAAGATCTGTTTTTCAGTCCTCTTAATATACTGTTTTATATAAGTATCTAGCTAATAGGCAACTGTGTGTCATTTACTTTTGAGGTTGACTAAGCTGTACAGGATAACGAGATCAGGAATCACCCCATTAAAAGATTTTGGAAGTGTTGTAATAAGAGCTGAAGAAGCAATTTGGATTTCTAAGTGCCATTGACCTTTGGTGTGTAGGTGAGACCTTATTTACAGCTGTTGTATGTGTCCTGTCTGGGCTGACTGTGAGGTGCATGTTGCAGAGGATGAAGTTCAGATGCGTTCATTTCCAGTTTCTCCCTGGGAGGAGGGGAAAGGAAAGAGAACTTGTATGTAACGCTTCAAGGCTTAAGTTAATGTAAAATAAATCAAACCTGAGATGGTGTTTTAAAAGAGAAATCTGGCAGTCACAGAGAGGAGAAGGTGCTGGGCCTGGAAACATATTTGTCTTTTTTAAATGCTCACTTTCAAGCATGTCTGGTTTCTAGCCCAGTTTGTATCAGAAGGGATCAATTTTTTTCCCCGTTTCCCTGTTCTACTTTTGTGCTGGTATTGTCTGAATCCCAGAGTGAACAGCAATACATCATCCTGCTTCAACATCTGCTAGACCCCCCTCTCTTTCTAATCTGCCCAGATCCCCAAAGCCTTTCCCACCTGCTATAGCACCAAATGCTCATTATAGCACACAGCTATGCCCTTCACTGTCCTTTCTCCCCGACTCTCAAGGTTAACGTGGAACAATGACTATTATTAAATGGGGGCTTTAACAATATAAAGGCAGCCCAAGCTGGGGAAGGGGATGGGAAAGGGGGGGAAGGGAGCTGGGAGGAATTGGGTAACATGCCAGCTTTGCTGGCAGCAAAGATCTGCGAGAAAGCTGTGGCCAATTTTCCAGTCGAAACATGACTCACTGAACAGAGATACACCCGAAATAAATAGCTTCCCTGTTCTGTGCCCAGCAGAAGCAGGAACCACACCCTCCTGTGGTTTTGTGTCAGGGTACTGCGGGTACTGCTCTGAGCTGCTTGGTGGAGCAGCGCGGATAAAAATGACAATTTTGAAGGAGCTGGCGGCTCTAGGGGTTTTGTTTATTGCTTGGCAAACTGAAAATTGTAAGCAATTGGAAGACTTTTCTTTTTCCCCCTTTTTTTTTTTTCTTTTCCCCTCACCCCCCAACTTCAAACCTGCTCCTTCCGCTTGCATCATCAGATCCATCGCCAGTGGAGAGCCTGGCACAGACACATGTGGGTTGTAGGAAGAGAAGAGAGTGGACAACGAGGGAGAGGGATAGGTTCCTGTCCGTTGCTCTGAACGGGGTCTGATTATGGGGTACAAGGTGACTGCCATGTTGGAGAATGGAGACTTAGCCTGAACAATGCATTCTCTTGCTTTGCTCATATTCTGTCCTAAGATAAGCGGAGCTACCTGACCTGTTAGGAGTTATGGGTGGTTTTGTACTTTTATTGACATGACCTTAAATAAATGAAGAAAAACCTTCTTCGATGGTGTCTTTCGACCCTTGCAGTCCAATGCATGGATTGGACTGCATTGTGTCAGAAGGACTTCCGATATGATTTGTGAAGTCTGAGGAGACTGCACATTTCTACATACATCTCCAAGACATCATCCTGGCCCCCGTTCACATCGTGTCCCGCATTATGCATTTCCACCTCCTAATAGATCAATGTAGCGGCCTCCTCTTATTGCCTAAACTGCATAGCACAGTATGGCATGTTGAGCAGAGCAAGATTTTGGAACCAACATGCCCTGCACTGGGGACGTAGGTTGTGTCTGGGCATGTGCAGTGGCAGACAGAGGGACTTGGAAAGGATGGAGAGAAGCGAATAGCTTGTGTTAGTCTTAGCTGTTGCTGTCATATGTTAGGCATCCCTGTCAGATGGCAGCTTTCCTGGTCTCTGGATGGATGGAAACATGCTGTGTTTCTTCTTTATGACTGTGCTTTTGAGGCCATGTCTCTTAACAAGCCACTTAAGGTGCATACCTGTTGGATTTAAGCACTTCATTTGTTCATTTACTTGCTCATTCCACTGAACAGGAACAGTTTCTTAGGGCATGACTTAAAAATCCATTTTTAGCTGGACCCTATATAAATAAAGCTGCTCTGAATGCAAAAACGCAAAAAATCATACAGGAAGGGTGGAAAACGTATTAAACAAAATGAAAATTTTTCAAAGAAATGTCAACAACTTATGCTTCCTTTTTACCACACTCAAATTTATCAAAGGTGGGATTATAGTTATCTGAAAACTGCATTTGAGCAATGTTCTTCAGATGAAACTTAAAGCAGGCTAGCTATATACTTAGCTGAAAGCATTTCATCTTACTATAGCAGTTCAACCCCTGAGCCCCATATCCAGCCATCCAAGGGTCAACTTTTAAATGAAAACTGCAAAAAAGAAACAAGAATAAAGGAGGATTTGGCCCAGCCTGTAGAACTGAAATCGCACTTGTGCTTGATTTAATTTCTGCTGATGCCAGCTGAGGTTAGGCTATCAGTTTCACGGGAGCAAGATTATGACTTCTGTATGAGCCAAACCATGACTGTGACTCAACTTCTTTTAAATGTTCGACCGTGACAGGAGTCCCACTTGTGGAATGTCTTCAGGGACTTTTTCATTCAGTTTTTGTGTGAATAAAGTCATTTTGTAAAGCATAAGCTTCATCTTATTTTAGAACATGGACAGGATAAAGGACTCACTCTCTTCCTGTATATATATACACACGCATACATGAAGGTTAGCGCTTATGTTTGCCAATCAAAAAAGGAGGGAAAAAACCCCAAAGTTCTATTAAAAAAAACCACACAGATTGGTCTGATGACAGTTGTGGGTGGCTATGCTTCAAAGATCCCATAAACCTCCTTCAGCTGCAAGAGGTTTTATTGCAGTTTGGTGTGGGTGATGGGATGTTTCCATATGCACTTCCTTTCAGTTATTGTCTTCTGGTGAGACTTCCTGTATTCTGCTGAGAAGACCACCATTTCCACTTTCCACCCGCAGACCTGCTCCCTGCCCTGAGTGAGACCAGTGGATCACAGGCTGTAGCAACTCATCCCACTCCCCACCACCTGCTAAAGACAGGACCACTGCGATAGGCATGATTGCTCACCCAAAGGATGCTGGGCATTGCTCAGAGACCTCAACACCACGACAGGAAAAGCTACCAGTACCTAATAAATGAAAACTGTAAAACATGCTTTCCACAGCAAGCATTGTGAGATACTCAAATTGTAGGTGCATGTGCTTATAGCTCATGTCAAGGCTTACAATAATCACTGTACATTTCAGCATGCATTAAGATACAAAATGGAGAATGTGTAGAAAGACCAAGCCCTGGAAAACAGCTAGCTGGCATTTAGTGTTTGTGTTGTTTCACTCAGCTGATTCAAAGAAAGAAAGAAAGAAAGAAAAAAAGAAAGAATAGAAGGAAAGAAAGAAAAAGAAAGAGAGAAAGAGAGAAAGAGAGAGAGAGAGAAAGAGAAAGAGTGAAAGAAAGAAAGAAAAGAAAAAAGAAAGAAAGAAAGAAAGGAAGGAAGGAAGAAAGAAAGAAGGAAGAAAGGAAAGAGAAAAAGAAAGAGAAGAAAGAAAGAGAGAAAGAAAGGGAGAAAGAGAGAGAGAAAGAAAGAAAGACCTCTACACTACTCACGCTCCTGTGAGAGAAACAAGAAAAGGGATGTACAGCCAAACTGAATCCTTGTTTTGAAGTTTGCCTGCCTTGCTGGCCCTAACTCCTCAGAAGTTGGCTCAGAACTGCAGGTCTGGAGTCCTCTGAATACTGCCGGAATTTGGATGTATTTCTTAAATTTGTAATTTCGTCTCTTTTCTAAAGCAAACAAGCAAACAAACGAATGTACTTTAAATAACATGAATGTTGTGACACAAACTGAAATAGCTCAAGAAATGCAAAATTATGGTAATTATGGATGACCTTGACACTCTCTGCCCTTTAATCACACCATCTGGCCTCCTCCCTCTACCAAAGCCAGGAGTTTAAGATTAGAGTTACCCTTCACTTTGAACGTCTTGGATTTAAACCTCCTTCTCTTTGCACCATGCTTTCACATCTCTGAAACATCCTGGGGCAAACACCCCAGGACTTGTCCCAAACGCCAAGGGTCCTTGGTGCGCAGACGTCACTCTCGGGGACTCAGACATCCCAGTGCAATGGCACGTGTACGTACACCGGTAGGTGTGTACACTCCCTTTAATTTCTGCAGGCACAGTATCAACCCTAAGGCTTGAACTAGATCCAGTGAGCCATTGGATCAGCTCTCAGAGATCCCTCTGTATCTCTGGGGCATCTTGCTTAATGTTTAATTACACACGCATACACATGCATTCATGCAAGCTTCATAAAAAAGCATGATATTTAAAATATTGAATGATTATCAGCAAGGCACTGGAAGAGTTTAGGAACCTTATGCAGAGTGAACTCAATACTTTTGGATATATACAGACATATTATGGAACTGACTTAATGTCATGATCGCTTTTCCCTTTTTCATATGAATTCCACCTCACTTAGTAGATTGGAGGAAGGATGCTTATTTAACGCTGAGCCTCTTGAAGCTTTGCTTTTTCCTTGTTCTGCATGTGTCCTTATGCCTCCCTCACTTCCCACAATTCAGAGCTATGCCTTCTGCAGCACATACTTTCTAGCTGTGCCACCAGTGAAACAGAGCTCCTACACGTAGCAGCTTCCTGAAGTTTGCTGTAGTGGTGCAGACTTCCCTGCCTCTACCCCAGACTTACTCCTCCAGCTCCGAGCTATCGCAGTCCGGTGCCTTCCCACTCTCCTTTTCCAAATGCTTTTATTTCATCACCCAGTCAGTCACAATTTCCACCGCGGAAGCCCGACCACTCTTCTTCTCACCACCATCTGGTCATGCACTAAAGCAAAAGCTTCTAAAATTCCACTTGCACTAGCTCCATAAACCTTGTTAGACTCTTATTACTTACTGGAAATGTGAGCAGAAATCCTCATTATCCATCCCTACAGAGCTTTATAATGTGCTAACCCCATCAAACTTGCTTTTGGGCACAGACCTAGAACCCTGAAGGAAACAAGACCTTGCAGCCATGTCCATTGCTCCTGCAGGACAGCCTTACAGTATTTTTCCCAGTTCGATGATAGATGGGCTCAATAGATGGGCTGTGTTTGCTTTCAAGTGTAGTGAGATAACATTCAGGTAGAGTGCCCGTTGTATTGGCATTGGTCCTGGTAATAGTTGAGCATAGGTGAGTGTCACATTGCCCGAGCAAGGTTGCAGAAACCTGCCCTTAGACTTACGCAAAGCAGTACAATTTGTGTCGGAGAAAAATCATATAATATTTATCTTGTTTAGTTCTGCGCGATTTTTGTCAGACTCACAAGCAGGCCTCTTGGCACTCTGTGTTATTGGAAATTTCCCAAACACATGTAACAAAAACTCAGTCAGTTTAATACAATTATCAGCTTTTTCTCAGTCTGTGTTGAGTCTGTGTTTGTCTAATGTCCGGGTAGATATTTTCTATTTATTAAAATCAATAAATCTGCTACTTTGAAGATAACGGCACATTTCTTGTGAAGCCTACTGTATGTTGCTCTCTAATACTGCAGCCTGTCCACTGCACTCAATGGCAGAGCAGCAAATGAAACTGATAGTTAGCATGCCTTCATCAAACCATTTCCAAAGTTGACATCTAAAGAAACATCCAGAGGAGCTATGTGTCCTTATATTTTCTGCCAGGATAAAGGAACTATCTAGGAACTTTATTGTATTCTCTTCTTAGGTATAAATAGACTGACCCCTCATAAGTAGCATGTGCAGTACTCACATATTCCTGGCTCTGCAGCAGATGAATTTAGACTTCTTAGGTACAATGTTTAATCTTGTAATTTTATGTTAGTCACTTAAAATTGTCGGTTCTCTGTTTATCTTTAGATCTGACAACATCTCTGCCTTTATTACTTATTTCACCTGTAAATATTTGAGTTGTCATTGTCTTGTGTAATATTTTATTTTTCCCACTATGACAAATTGCTATTTTACTCTAAGCACATTGCCACTGATCCAACAAAATCCAGGTTTCTAGGAACATAACTTTTCACATTTTTGAGTGTCTGTGGCCCTAACAGGTTTTGTTCTTCTTGTGTCCATGCTGCAACCCAGAGCCAAGCCTCACAAGATTTGAACAAAAGACACAGTATTAGTAATGTCACGGCAGTGACACAAATGGCTGTTTTGCTTTCAAGTGTACGGAGATAAGCAGATTATAACATGTTCTGTGTGTTCTAGCCCAGTTCCCATTTTTAACTACAGAAATGCTTGGGTATGTTGAAAACATGAGGAGATCAAATTTTTAACTTTTGAGAGAATTATCCTGCCTCCTATTCAGCAGGCTCTCTTAACACACTGCACTTCTTTCTTCTCTCTGACTTTATTTTTGCCCTCTCTTCCCCTCTGGCTTTCAGCTTGTCCTTTTCCTTCCTTTTGACTTTGTGCTCAGACCTTTTTCTTTTTCTTCCCTGTGAACATAGACCTGGCCTTTCTCCCCTTCTTAGCTTAAGGCTTAGTCATTTTCTTCCCTTTGGCACTAGGCATAACCTTCTGTTTCTCTCTCTCTTTACGTTGTTTGACTTTCTCTCCCCGACTTCCCACATTTTCTAATTCAGGTTTTCCCCGAGGGAGTGGTTCAAATGGCTGTCTTTCTTGAAGAGATGGGCCATCATCTCCTGCATCACCATGTCTGTCAGATGCTCTCTGCAGCTCTGGTGACAGACCTTGCTAGCCAGGCTTTCCCACTGACCCGTCTTGCGACTACATTTGCCACGGCAAAGCCTTGACAGCAGCTATGACAGCTCCTCGGGAAGCAAGGAAGGAGAGAGGTTCTCTCCCCAGATGCTGATCCTCACACATCCAGGTTATCCTGCAAGTGTTGGCCAAGTTTTGGCTTTTTTGAGTGTCCAGCTTCTCAGTGTCCTGTAGAGGTCCTTCTGATCAGTTAAGTCATCTCTATTTCACAGCCTGTAGCCTACCTCGGGGTATTTATTCAATAGCTTTTCCTCCTACTAACAAACGTGGTGGCTGCTCACAGGAAAAATAACTATTTGTTATATATCAGCAAAGTTAGAACCTTTCAGAGGGATTGTGGAAAATATTAAAGCTGTTTTCCGTGAAAAAGAGCATCTGTTCCTTTGCAATTTGGTTTTTCAAATATTTTCCTCTGTGCCTCCATGACTTTCAAGCAGCTCTGCCCCTTTCCCTCTGCTGTTGAGGAGGTGGCTTTCTCTCTGGTATCTTTTCATCTCTGACACCTTCGCCTCCTTGATGCAGCTCTGCAGCTTTGACCTCGAGCCCCATCAGCGGGATGTTTCCACCCAGCACTGGCTGCTTGTCTTTGGGAGGTCTCTTTGCCCTAACTGGCCATCCTTTGTGCGAGGAGCCCCCTGACGACTCTGTCCAGAGACGTGACTCTCTCTTCAGTCTCTTTCCCTTTAATTTTTGGCTGGGTAGCATAGCCAGCAATGGGCCATCTCCTTTGTTTTGCATGAGGGGAAGTAACTCACTGCTCAGCTGTGCAGAAAGTTTCACTTGTTCTTTTCTCATTTCTTCCCCTTTCCTTCTGTCTCCCCTGGAGCAGATCCACACTCTAGCTGCGTCTTGTGAAAAGGACATCAGCCTGGAGCTGAGGGGGACGTTTCTTAAGGGTAATGCAATCACAGTGTACAATACGTGATAAAGGAAGTAGAAATAACACAAAGTCCAGATTTTGTTGAGGGCTGTGATCCTGAGTGCTGACTCAATAGAAAGGCTGAAAACTGATGTTCATTAGAGAGCAATGGTCAGACATGGAGCCATGGCTGTGCTGAAGGGAAGTTGCANAAAAAAAAGGAAAGCGTCTGGCTGGAATTACAATGTACAAAGGAATGGAAAAACACTTACTAGTCTGTGAGAACTAATGCTATGCAAATTAATTCAATTCAGCATTAACTTCATGCAGATCCATCTGCATAGCATGTTGCAGGCTTTTTAGAGGTGCTGTAGCTGTTCCAGATTGCTGAACAAGACCCCCATGACTTTAGAAATGTTGACCAAAGTCAGGATTTCAAAAGGCTGGTGTCACTGCCCTCAACGATGTCCTTATGCCACTCCTGTTCCTCCAGTTGTGGAGTCACAGTGTCCTGCAAAGGCTTTGGTTAGCCTGTGTCTTCACTGAGCTTTTTCTGCATCTCTCCTGTGGATATTTAACTGAATTTCTTGAGTTTGGTGTGTCTATA
Source organism: Burhinus bistriatus (assembly GCA_013397275.1). Classification (NCBI taxonomy): domain Eukaryota; kingdom Metazoa; phylum Chordata; class Aves; order Charadriiformes; family Burhinidae; genus Burhinus; species Burhinus bistriatus. The sequence continues at coordinate 394,174 of VYXH01000028.1, read as the reverse complement.
AAATTTTCCTTTACAGATACAAACTTCTTCCATGTGATTTTGCATGGTCTGTGCCAAAATAGGTTGTCAATGCAAACCTCAGCCTATTTCTCCCCTGAGCATATAATTTTTCACATGCAAATAGAGCTGCTTGTGTTCATTTTAAAATATAGTTTATAATTATTTTTACTTTACCCCCCCCCCAAAAATAGAAAGCAATCAAAGAGAAAGCAGACAGTCAGGAAAATGTTTAATTGAGTGTAATAGCAATTCTTACCAACATCAGAATAAAGTCTGCACAAAAAACTTTGAAGCACCAGCACTTCTACTGGATAGATTGACAATTGTCTCAATCTTTATTCACCTTATGTACATGGCTGTCAGTATCTGAGAAGTACCAGCTTAGTTCAGTGGGAAGTGAGCAAGGAATCAATGCCAGAATTTTCAAGTTTAGGGAAAATATGAGAAATAATATCACTTCACATAAATGTCATTCACTCTGCTGTGCTACCTAAATTCAGTATCTAAATAAGAAAGAAAAAAAAAAGCTCCAACCGTTTGTGAGACGCAGTTGAGCTAAGTTGCACAAAGGAGTCAGGCAGGGAAGGTCAGTGTTAGAGTTACTGCCTCCGCTGTGAGGCTGCCCTACGTTACGTTCACCAAAACAGTCATTCTGCTGACCTAAGCAGGTTGAATGAGTGAACAAAGGCAGCCAGAGTGGTTCTTTACCACAGTCCGCCTCCACGTACAAAGCCTCTCTAAAGCCAATTCAATCGAGTTGCTGCAGCTTTGCCCTTCTGGAGTGAAGAAGGTGGACCACCAGCTCCTGCCTCACCCAGACTGCTCCCAGACAGGAGATGGCTCAGCTTCACTTGTTCCCCGTGGTCAGAGACACCCAAAAGCCCCTACAGAAAGGCTGACCATCATCTCAGTTGTGCCTGAAAAGTGCATACCTCACAGACTGCAGCCAGACCAAAAGCAATGCCAGCCCAGCAGAAGCAACTTCATGTTGTCCTTCAGGGTCATGCCAAGGCACACCAAGGTCCCCAGCCTGAACTTGCTTTCCCTTACACAATTGTAAATCAAGAGGAACTCCTCCATTATGAACCTTTCTTTCAAAATTACAACAAGTCAGGCCTCAGCCGCCTGCTCAGCTTAATGTAGTACAGATATCTGATATAGGTCTTGCATGAGGAGAACACTGCATCTAATGCATCTAAACCGAAGAAGGCTGGCAATAAACCTACAGGTCTCACTGAGGAAAAGTGGTAAAAAATTTAGCTGTGCATTTTATAGTGGAGAAAGTTTGGCAAGAGTTTCTTACTGAGAGCAAAACGGTCTACCAAGGCCAGGCAAGCTGTGTGGACCCACACTGTGCTCCACCTGATGGGAAAGCCTGAAAAGCTGTGCTTCGCCTTGTACCTTCCAGGACTTCTAAAATAACTTGGAAAATTACTTTGTTCTTCAAAACCAAGACAAAGCAGAAAACTTAATGAATTCTGAGTATTCCATCAAAGCTAGATGAAATTATCGTGCAAAATATACCATGAACGCAGGTTTGTAAAGACTCCTTAACCTTTTTTTTGTTAATGATGACAAATCACTACTGCTGTAGTAGGATTATGATAACAGCTGTTCTAGCTAGTATTACCAAAATGCAAGGTGCTTTAAGGAACCTCCTCTTGTGAATTATGGCTCTTTTACCATCACACGGCTGTGGGAAATAAAAAAAAAAGAAAGAGACAAATACTTTGAAAATTGGGTTCAAAGCTTCCTCATGTTAGCTGCATGTAAAACACGACAGAAGAGCTGCAGAAAACTCCCTGCATTTAATCTCAGTCATCCTGCACATCATTGCTTGGATTTTGTGAGTCTTGTGTGTTTCATTTGTGTGGTCTTTTTAGTTGTTACATGATACAGGCCCTGATATAGTGGTTTGTTGCACTTGATGACATGAAAGCAATGGGAAAAAAGAGAGTCTTACTGAGTTTGAATGAAGCTTGTGAAATTTGAGCCTTTATGAAATGTAAAATCATCCTTAATTTACCTGGGGGGGGGGGGCCTTC
>VYXH01000028.1:364573-391353 GCA_013397275.1 Burhinus bistriatus | reverse complement strand
TCGGGATGCTCCTTGGAGAGATGGCGTGTTTTCCTAAGGAAAAGGGAGAGACCGTTTTCAAGGGGCTGTTTATGAATCCTCTCTGCTATCCTATTTTTGAATTCTCTGGTGTGCCTGTGTGGGTTGTCTCTGTGTGTGTCAGTTGTCCTTCTAACTTTCTATCTCTCCCCATCTCTTTGGGTCGTTTCTTTTTCTCTCCCTCTCGCTGTCTTTCCGCCACCCCACCCCCCAACAAAAAGAGTTTGAAAGCCTAACCACAATGTAAAACAAATAAAAATAATACAAAAAATTCAGCCTTGTACTTAGTGGTCAGCTGGCTGCCAAAATCCTTTTCAGAGTGACCATTATGTGAGGCAGGTATAAGTCAGACACCTTAAAAATAGTGACATTTTGGTCATGGCACGCAGTCTATTAGTCTGTGGGGGGTTTTTTGTGGGTCAAAAATGTCTTTCAGTCCCTTGTGAATGTTTTTCTCTGCACACAAATGTTCGCTTCCCCCCCACACTCCCCTTTCAGTTTCAAGCAGCCTGTTTATTCAGGGTAAAAAAAGAGAGTACAAGAGTTGTTAAGTAGAAAAAGAATTTGGAGAGGGTGTCGAATGATAACCATGACAACTTAGGAAGCAGTAATGAAGAAAAGAAATGCAAACCCTGAGAATCTAATGTTTATGTCTCAAACGTGAAAAAAATCCAGCAACTGAAGTGGACACTGCTCTGCTGTGTGCACCCGTCTTGAGTGACACAGGAGACCTGTGTTGACATTAAAGTTTTGCAATAACAAAGAGTGCTATAGGTTGACTATAGGAAGCCTTGGCAGAGATAGGGAAGAGATACAGAGATGTCCCTGAAACCTTGGGCAAAAATCTTCACCTAATTTGCTGCTCATATGGTAGCCAAGAGGAATATTTTATACACAGTGCAAAAGTGCAAAAATAAGAAATAAAGCCTGGAGCTTATATTTAGATATTGTTTCTTCAAATGATAAGAGGGTTTTTTCTGCATGATTCAAAATATTCTGCAAAAAAAGGTGAGCTGTAGTCAGAGCCACATTTAGTCTGACCACAAGCTCCTTGTCCCCCATCCTTTTAGGGTGGTGCTTCCCTCAGTCCACTTATACCTTTAAAACACCTTTCCAAAAACTTCCTTTGTGTTGTTAAACCAGCAGTCTCTGCCTTCCTAAGGTGACACTCCTGAGCATACCGTCATCTCATTTTGGGTTGAAGTGTACCCTTAGCATGGCTCAAGCAGTTGGCGATATAGGACTATTTAAGAAAGAACAAAAATATTATGGGTGAAGATCTTATAAAAGCCTAATTCTCCATACCTGTAAAAAACCTGGCAGAACAGCCTGGCTGGCAAAGAATAGTGCAATAACAGGGACCTCCTGCTTACTAATTCACCCCAGGATGTGTGACCTTTAATAAGACCATCATCTTATTTTGGGCTTATTTCTGCATATGTAAATGAGAATACACTTTACCTAACACACATTGTTGAGACAATGTCCGTGCTGGTATGGCATGTTGTAATTGAGAGGCACTTGAAGGACAGCAGACCCACTGTGCCATTTCCCTCTGGGTCATCTGGGGAAGTGAAGATCAAAAATATAACACTTTACGTCCCATTCACAATCTGTCCAGGGAAGCCAGCCTCACAGACCATCGTTTATAAAGCTCTGAGATCTCACGTGAAGGATGCTCAATAAAAGGCTGTTAACAAAAAAAAGCTTTGGGAAACTTAGATCATTGAACTAGGGCTGTGCAAAGTTCACACTGAATTTGATACATGCAAATTTGTTCCTCATTTTCAGTGCACAAGGGGCTGAACAAACCCCAAATGCAATTGAAACATCCACAGATCACCAGCTGTCACCCATCTCTTCAGGCTCTTTAGTCTCCTCTTCAGAAGCTTCCTCTGCCAAGATCTGTCCCCCCACAATCTCCCTTGTTTTGTCCTCCTCTCCCCTTGTGCTCTCCATCTATTAAAGAGTTTCTTCTGATATCCAGTTAAACACTTTACAATTAGAAAATTTTCAGAATCTCAAATGGTCATTGAGGTACAGCTCTGGAAAAGGATTTAGTCGTTTTGCTTTTATCAGAATTTATTTACTTTAAAGGGTATTTTAACAGACATTTTGGTACCTTAGGGATCCAAGCCTTGGTGCATAACTCCTACAGGCTTCAACAGCAACTAGACACCTAATTTCTACTAACATGTTGCACGTCTACATATACTAATTCTAATGGACTACACAGAGTCCTCCAATTCACATCAATTCCCTCCTTATTCCGAAATTTCTAAGTTAGATTTTTTATGTCGCTCCCATGCTGACTATTCTGGGCTTTATTTTAAAAACCAAGGATTTTATTTTTAATAATGGAAATCTTAGTTATTTAAATTGGAAGTCACAATCTCTTTATTTTTCACAACAGATGCTCTGTGAATTGTATGAACTTGTGAATTTTGAAGCTTCTCTGAAGAATTCAGAGGCACAGCTAAAACTTGTAAAGTTTAACGGGATAAAAGTGAAAATATCCCTGAGTCCTGACATCTATTTGCTCTAAACCTTACTTATGTAAAAAATGCCAGGCATCTTTTTTTCCATGTGTCTTAAAAGCTATAGGGTTTCGTTGGTAGTGCAAACAGAAGCCATTGGTGTTATATAAAGAATGTAACCTCAAGACGGTATCTAAAAAACCCTGTCCACAATATGAAATAAAAGAAAAGTTCCTCTACCTGCAGGGGATATTGCCATTGATTAATGTGGAGTGCTGTAGGAACAACAGTTTATAACTCAACGAAACCTCAAGGTTTGACCCAGTAGCTGCTGCTGGGAACAGCTGAGAAAGGTCTGGTGGGTTTTTTTGTGCGTAGCCACTTCCCCTCCTAACATGTTCTGTGCATGGAAACTCATCCCTTACTTGAACCAGCTCGGGTGTTTTGAAGCATTTTCTTAATGAAACAGCTGCCATGTAGTTTTGTGTGCGCTTCGCATCATCTGTGTAGTATGTTCTCTCAAAGCGAAATGAGCTTGCTCCTGTGGCTGCTTCTGCCCCTTCGACTGTACCATAGATCTCTGGGGATAAGATCTTAGGTCTTTGCATTTACCTTCAGCCTCAGCAGGGATTGCAAAACCCTGCTGTCCTTGCAGGATCTTGGACTGAACAGAAAAGCAGGTGGAGGAACAGCCATGGCGAAGCAGAGGAGCAGGGCATGAGTTGGTATGGGACTGCCATTTCCCTAAAAGCTCACGGAAGCAAGAAATGGGGCTCCTGCAACCCTCATTTTCCAGCCCTGTGTTGTTGCCTTTAATATTCAAGTTGCTACATGGACCCCTGCCGAATCCTTTTATTTATTTCTTTATTTATATAATTATTTTTGCGGTGGGCTTTGCTCCCTGCTCTTTGCTGGCTGCCGCAACGGCTGTCTGAATTCCCGTCTCTGCGGGCTCGCTTTCGACTTGCTGCCGTTACATAGCGGAGCAAGTAACCGCATAGCTATTGTCGCTGCCATGCACGCAGCTGCCAGGGTGACAAATACCAGGAGGACCACATCTCCTGTTACGCCGAGCCTTAGAAGGGATGCACTGGAACAAATGCTGGGTTTGACTGTCAGATTCTCAGATGTGTCACATATTTCTTCGGAGCTGGGGGCTGTTGCAACAGCTGTTTGTAAACACTGCAAATCCAGCATTCGACCGGGGAAGGAGAGTATTTTTTTTGGACTTCTAGCTTCCTGAACCTTCCTTAAAAATCTTGCAAACACACTGGCATTTCTGCTGTTGATCTAAATAGCAACCAGTATTGGTTTTCAGTGGCGCTGGCCAGTGGGCAGGCTCTGTCCCCGCGTCCTCCTGTGTCGAGTGACTCATCAGCAAGTCTGAGAATGTGCATCAGCCTGTGGCTCCGGCAGGAAAACACAGCGAACAGCTAGAGGAGCGCTTGGGAGCTGGCGGGGATTTGATGATATTCAGTCTGATGCTAAAAACAAAATCAAAAAATGTATCGCTAAAACTGGGGAGTTGCATCCCAGTGAGGTACGCTAGGCAGGGAAAGACTGGCAGCCTCTGATCCACAGAGGTTCACTGCGTAGAGCGTAACTATGTAAACAGGACTCAAATGATGAAATTTAAAAATTACATCGGCAATATCGTTGTAGGGGCATACACTAACTCGCAGCCCTGTGCTAGCTGTTGTGCAGTCTGTGGGCTTCTCCTGTACTCTCCAGGCTGTAAAAACGAAACAAAATTGGATCCTCAAAGTGTCATGGGCTTGCTTGGAGAATGCTCTTTTCCCCCTGTGTAAATGAGGGAGCACAGTCAGGAATCAGAAATGACACCTTTTGCTCCTTCCAGGGGTGTAAGATCATGTAAGATCATGTAAGACTCATGTAAGATCATGTTGGTTTTTAACTCATGCCATAGAGGTAAAATGGGCTTGACAGACAGTCTTCTGGTTTGGGGCTTGAAAGGAAACTTACCAACCCTACCCTTTTAATGTTTTAATGTTTAGAAGGATTTTCCTTGGTGGTATCTCAGTGATGAGGTTGCAATTACTGTCCAGTCTGACAGGGGAAAAGTTTGAAACTATAAGCAGGAAGAACAGCTGCTATGATAAGCTTATTTTGCCCCAATGAGGTAAGAAGGGCTCAACTTCATATTGTAAATTGAAAAATTTCCTGCTGTATTATTTTCCTGGGCCTGCTACTGCCTTACCAGCTCATAATACAGGGAAACTACTTCAACATCTCCAGTTGCAAAGCAGTATTTTCAGTGTGGCAAATCTGAAACCAGACATTGAGTATGTTATTACAGATGCACCTAAATAAACAGTTCAGTTTTTAGAGAAAAAGTGAAGAAGAGAGTTAGGAGGTCAGCATCTCAGAAAATTGTGATAATAACAGAGATAGTAGTTGCTGCCAAACAAATTGCATGAAAGCTTTAAAAATGTTCTTAAGTGGTCTGCATATGTCCATATAACATTAGACCAATGACAGAAGCAGGAACAGGATCTCAGAGCCGTAGCTCACAGGATTTAGTCTTTATATCCTGTTTCGTTTACAAAGGAAGTGCTGTTAATAGCTGCCTGTAATGAATAACTAATAATTTAAAGAAAACACTGACTGGTTAGTGAACAGAGTTCACTGTTTGGTTTGCTATGACCTGAGAAGCACCTCAGCATCTTTTGGTATGAATGAGCTTTTGGGAATTTTGCGCTTTCTGGCAAGGACTCCTTGGATGATAGCGTTTGCTCTTTGGGAAACCTAAGGTGTTATACCTCCTTATTTAAAAGCTTGTGGAAAAATATTCACAAAAACTTCATCAGAATAACCACGCAAAGGGAAAAAACGTCAGTACTTAAACCCAAGGCATTAGGCTGAAATCTCTTAAGGCTTTCCAGCAACATGCACCTTGCTGAGAAGAGCAGGTCAGGTTTACCCATTATCAAAGGAGTGGCCACTCTCCTTTCTCTCATTAAGGTGGGTTTCCTCCTTTTCAGGACTTCATGAAGCAACAGGGTAATTTTCATGCTTGCCAGCACCATCACTTCTCGCCAGTATGTCACACTTATTTTAAGGGAGTCCACTGAGAAAGGAATCACCAGTCTGCAAAGGAGTAAAATTGTTACCTGCACAGCAAACCCCTGCCCCTCCATCACCCACGTGTAAGGCAGATGCCTGCCGCAGAGCAGGTCAGTCTAAGCCCCTCCCCCCGACTTTCTTCTGTGTTAATTTTTTTATCAAGCCCCTAAAAAACAACCAGTTATCCCCATGCTTACCATAAAGCCAAACAGCATCTTTCTTGTTCTTAACAGCATCAACAGGACTTTTGTTGTTAATAGCAGGAGCACTCCATCAGCAAGAGGAGAATGACTGGTAAAAGTGAATATTGTATGAGGCACAGACTTGGATAAAATTATTATTTTCGTGTGACTGTGTATTTTCTCACATAAGATTACTACAAATGTATAGCACATTAGGTTTACATAGCGCAGTGGTCCAAAAACAACAATACTAAAATTAGAAATAGATATACTGTGACCCCACACATTCCACTTAAACTCAACAGAACCCACCTACAGTAAATATTTTGGCTCCAATGATGTTGTCAGCAATGAAACTAATACGCATCAAGGCTGCCAAAATTACAGCAAATAAGATCATTATCAAAAATATAAGACTACTAAGGTTTTGTTGTGCCTTAAAAACACTGTAAGTCCTGTTGTTTATTCTCTTGTGAACAAAATCAACACCATGCTATTGCTCTTACTGACCTAAAAAAAAAGGAAATAAAAATGTTGGGAAATAACATTATGCTTACTTGACATTATACCAGTGTATTCGTATTGCTTATGGAGTCTTTTCTTCTGGGAAAGGTGGGGGTTCCTAGTGGAGAAAAAAATAACCTTACCATCATCAGTGAGAGAATATATTTCTTGATTTGTAGGGAACTAGCTTGAATGTATTAATAATTTCCAGACATCCTTGCCTTCTAACCTACTTACTTTTTCCCAGTCAGGATACACCATGCAACACATGGCAACTGATTAGAAACAGATATAGATGCAAAATTACACAAACAGCTTTTGAATTCGAACCACAGCACAGTGATACCCAACGTGTGCTTTGCAATATTGTTTTCCCTTGTCCTAACTCTTTATGGATCACGACCAGCTGTTGCATCAGAGATCAGAGGTTACTTCACCTTTACGCTGGTCTAGCTGGGATGGTGATAGTGACCAATGGATAGGACATTTCTCATTTAACACTATTATCCTGTGAAAAGTATTCTTCCTGCAGAAATGTTATTGGCTCCCACCATGCCACTGTGATGCAGTCCCAGAAGTCAAATCAGTAGCCAGAATGCTGCTTGATTACCTTGCTCCTAATTGAGGGAGTCCTGTAAATTTCAGTTGTAGATGTAGTCTGTAAAATGGCGATAACTTGAGATCTGCAAATCCTGAAACAATTTGGGCCACCCTTTCAAGCTGCATTAGCTCCCAGAGCTCACGGAGACACCCACGCCAGCTTCCCTGTCTTAAATTCTCCAAATAGTTGAGGCAGCCTCTCCATTTGCCAAGTAGACAGGGTGCAAATAAACAAAGGGCATGTTGAGCATTTAGAATATGCAGACACTGCTCCTCAGCTTTAGCCTAATGCAGACATCCTGGTGAAACTGGAGGAATGAATTGAAGACGGCATGTATACATTTTGGTGGGTGCTTAAAGACTTATGACTGATTCTGAGGAATTACTTTCAAAACTGGGGGCTTAATGTATATAATAAATAAAATTCTGTGTGCATATACACACACACACATATATATACATACAAAAAATATATATGGATGTTATTTCTAATTTATGCATTATGCTTTCTGGTTCATTAAGATTTCCCAGCAGGTTGGATGTCTATATTGGTTGAACAACATTTATGTAAATTATATATAAAAAGGATCAAATTTTACCAAAAGATTGATGAACAGAGGTCTTCTAAACGGGCAGAGTTGATCTTTCATGTTTAGCGAATCTTAGACTTTATCAAAACTGGTTGGGTTATCTTGCAAAACTTCATCTGATGGTGAAATTAGCTGTACATTTAGAAACCTGAGCCCAAGCATACCCCAAAATTACATTAATGTTTTGCATAATTAATTGTATCATTATGCTAACTCCATCTTCTTCTTCTGTTTGTTATCTTCCTTCCTTAATTGTTGAGTTTTGAATCTGAACTTTTCTGATTTTCTTCTCTTTTATCTCCTTTTGAGCTACAATAAATTCCTCCACTGAAGAGTAACTTTTTCCTTTTCCCTATGTTATGAAAAGATTGAAAGGAGTTAATGTGGTTCTAAACATATTTCATAAACCCATGATAATTTGATCATTTTTTCTTGCTTTAAAGTTGACAGTAGTTCTAGCTTTGGTAGTGCCAGGTGGTAATCCAATGTGACTTAGATTTCCTATAGCAGTAACATTTGGCAGATTCATTCCTTGATGAGAGGAAACCATTTCTATTTTTAGACACATTTTTTGATAGAACCATAAATATAGAAATCCTTTCTGTTCGAATTCTTAAAAAAGTGTTACACAGTATAATGAACCCCATTTTCTATGTTTAAATAACTTTGTTGTTGTGAAAAGGAACAGAAAGAGAGGAATGAAAACATACCAAGAACAGGTATATTCTGCACATAACATTTATTTGAGGCTTGAAGAGAACGTGGCATTCTGCTGAATACCCAAGTCTGAAATTATTCAGAATGTCGTTAGTCCTCCATTTAACTTGTATTAGAAAACATGAATGTGTCGTCTTGTCTGAAATCTGGTCCTTGCAGCCACAAATGCCAAATTGATCCTTACTGGAATTTCACTGACATTAGTCGAGTTCCCCTAGACCTGAATATAGCTCTCTACCCTTGTCCAGACACCCTGGTGATAATAGCCTTCATACAGCTAGGTAAACGGACCTATCAATAAACAGCCCCATTCATATGGAATAAGTAGTCGCGTATGCAGAGCTAAATGTCCCCCAAACAACCTAATTATATTACAAGTTGAAATACCATGAAAAGTCAGAGGGACACTGAGATACATGCAGGCACCAGATCCAGTTGCACAGGAGAGAGTAGGTCCTTCTTCCTATAATTTCCAATACAGAAGCTGGCATGTCCAGCTGATGTACGATCGCTCCGTGTGCTGCAGAAGGCATAGCTGTAGCTGGTCACACAGTACACCAGAAGCAAATGTAGACCATGTTCAGCAACACTATCGCTGCTGGATGAAAAAATTCAGAAAAGTGAGTTCTCATGCACAATACAAGGAGAGGGGAAAATAGTGAGCTAGACATAAACTGTTATGAAAAATACCACTGGATTATTTAATTTTGTTGGATTTTGTCTGTGTTTCCTGCAAAGAGACAAATCCTGTTTCTTTTACCTGCTGAAAGGAACTTGAGGGTTGCAGTGAAGGTCAAATTGAAGGTGAGCCAACAGAGCCCTCACCATGTATAAGACTGATTTCATACTGAGTTACATTAGGGGGAGTGTGGCCAGCAGGTTGACTGTAGAACACTGTGTCTGGTTTTGTGTCCCAAGTTCAAAAGAAGCTGTAGAGTTCCAGTGGAGGGACACCAAAAGAGTTAGAGGTCTGAAGGACATCCCGCTTTGGGAGAAGATGAGAGATCTGAGCTTGGTTGGTCTAGGGAAGAGGAGACAAAGGGACAGTCTAACAACAGCTGACAACTGTGTAAAGAGCTGTTACAAGGGCAGCTGAGCCAAACTCTTCTAGATAGTGCAGAGGGCAATGGCCACGGAGCATGGGTCAGAGGCTTCGTATTGGGCATTACAAACACTTCTTCACCGGGAGGTAAGTGTGGGTTAGAAGTGACCCAGAGAGGCTGAGGAATCTTTGCCCTTGGAGATTTTCAAGACTCAACCAGACAGATCCATCACTGACCTGATCTAGTGTTGGCAATAGTCCCATTTCAAGTGGGCGGCTGTATGACTTTCAGAAGTCCCATGCAACCAACATTTGTATGATTCTTTGTGTCTAAGAAAGTAAAAAAAAATCATAGCATAGCTCAGATTAATTTAATTTACTATCTCAGAGCATTGAAGAGTCCCTTTGACTGATTCCTAACAGCTAAGTAAGATCTGAGCAAATCAATATGATCTGAAGCTGTTGTATGTAGATCTCCATTCATCAGAAGAATGGGAGTTCTAGAGTTAGTATGCTTTCCACTGAAAATGTTCTGCTATCAAATATTTTACTGTTTTTCAGATGCCTGGTAAAAATATTGGGAAGAAGGAATTGCTCTTCTTCCGTGAGATCTATCACATGAAAGACTGCATACCATGCCATATTTTGCTTCAGACAGTACCACTCAGTAAGGACTATGCAAGTACAGCCAGCAAAGGAAGACTTGTTCTCTCCCAGCATGTCTTTCCTGAACAGGAAAATTACCTAGGTCTATTTCTTGAGATAAATTTTTTTCACATCTAAATCCTTCTTTCATAGCCATTTCATACCCATTCAGAAGTGGACAGCCTTTGTATGCAGGGGGAAGTTGGTAAATCTTTAAATATGCTATAGAGGCAAATAGAAAAGTCACAGACTAGTGTCACAAACATCCTTATAAAGTGCTGTCCTCGTAATTGTCTCTCTAAGAGAGAGAATAGCTATTGACTGTTTCAGTTATATAGCAGCACATGCCTGTCCTGCCTGCATCGAGTGCAGAGACCACTTGCTGGAACAGCCCCAAAGACGCTTGTTGAGGGTAAAATATGCATTTTTGTGTTCGTTACAGTAAAACTTGGATTAGAGTCCAGGAATTGCACTATGTGGAAGCCGTTCAGGAAGCATCAGCCCACAGAGAGCCCTGCAGGGAGAATAGGTCATCTCCTACCCTAGAGAAGAAAAATACATGTCAGCTCCAAAGCTATTTTGGTAACAATTTGCTCTATAAATAGCCTCAACAAAGAATTGTCTGAAAAGATTCCTGCTTACGGTACCTCTGGAAAGTCTCTGTCGGTGACTGAGCGGGGGAGAGTAGAGGGACAGCAATAGCTGGGTCAAGGTGCTCAGACAGCTTACTCTGTCATGTTGGTGTGATGTGGCATGACAGATGAAAAGTATGAAGTATGATGGACAACAAAAGATTGAATATAAGCTCAACTATTCTCATTCCCCTGGCAACAGAGTGAGTATTCTTGCCCATACATACTTCCCCATAACCTTTTCACAGCTGAGATCATAACTGGAATGAATGCCCATATAGGCTAGAAAGACATGACCTCTCTTGTTTACATCAAAAAAAAGCTTGGTAAATGACTCTTTTTCTTCTCGTTTCCAAAGTCTTCATCTGTCATCACAGAGAGTGACTTGTCAGTTTCACTATCCTAAACTGAATTTCTAGCTTTGATGAGAAATGCTCCAAGGCTAGCCATTTATTCTAAGCTTAGGGGTGGACTTGAATTTTTTACATGCTTTTTGCCAGTTTATCAATGAGAGGACGAGGACAGCAAACCAATGAGAAAGCTTGAAAACCCTTTAAAGAGCCAGGATAATATTAAACTAATGAAATGACTGTATTTGCTCAAGAAACAAATCATTGTGTAAAAACGTGAATCTCAGCTCTTTTGTTAACAACTCAAGTGATTCAGGGTTTGAATTTGGTCTTTTGTTAGTGCTGTTTTAAAACCACATCAACATTACCCACGTGCATGCACTTACACATGCAGGTAAGGATAATTTGCAACATGTTCTTCCCTTTTTTTTTTTCCGATCCCCCAGTGCGGTAGCTCCTGTTTTATTGTAATAACCCCTGAGTATTTTAAATACACATGTACCTGATCATCAGCCGTGGTCCAAAACAGTAACAACTGCAAATAAAAAAGAGTTTCCTGTATTTTAAAATTTGAACCTTTTTTTCTGAAAATAACAGGCATTTTGGAGAGTAACAGCACTGATATTACTGAAATCAGTCAGTTACCCGCTACTGCATCCTAACACTTCTCACTGCACTGGAATTTCTCTTAATGTTTGGGGTTTTTTTCCAGTTGTGCCAAAAAATTTTAGGGGAAGTGTAATTTTCCAGTTGAAACACATTTTCCTGTGTCATTTTCCAGTAGAAATTTCAAACCTCCTGCCTGTATAGCACTGTCTGTGTCGTTTTTTGAGAGCTTTCTTTGCACTGAAAACTCCAAGACAAGATTGGCAGGAAGGTTGCTCTGGAACAACCAGAGCAACCACAGCTCCAGCCTAGACAGGGAAAGACAGTGATGATGGTCTGGGTCTTGGACTGTGCTTGGAAAAGCTGGGTTCATTTCACATTTCCATCATGGACAGTTTGCGTAAACTTGGGTAAGCAACAAGCCTGCAGAATGAAGTTGGTCTGTCTGTCAGTTGGAAACTGCTGCAGTGGATCAGGTGTTTTTGACAGAATGGTTACCTAGGAATGGGATCTACCAAAAGCAACATGGCAAGTAGAAATACCTTGGAGGGATAGACACGTTCTTTTGAGACTACAAGGAGGTAGTGGTCTTCTGCTAAGATTTTGATTCCCATCCTTCTCTTGAAAATACATGGTAGAGCCAGCCTTTTCTTGTAAAACATATCCAGAGAAGGAACAATTTTATTCCTATTTATTTATTTATTTATTTTTCTACTCAGTTCACGTAGGCGAATGTTCTTACCACTAACATACTTGAGAAAATGAGGTTCTCGCTCTACCTTTTAATTGGACAAGACCCAGAGCAGACCATGGAATATAATCAGGCCAGATCCAGGCAGATGTCTTGTTGAAGCATGAGATAGCTCTTTAGCTGCTGAGTATGATTAAGATTTGAGCAGTTCTGAATATGCCGAGATTTTTACTGGCAGAAAAGGTTATGTTCCCTGTGGGTTGGCTGTGGATGAGTGGGAGGTTTGAGAATCTAAGTTCTAATGTGAAGTAAGAATGAGTTAGATGATTTTTACTGCCTTTTGTGCATTCACTTCTTTCAGCCACTCAGCTCTTCAGGGGTCCTCGCTGTCTTGCAGAACCAGAGCACAAACATTTCCCCATGCCATAGTGAATCGTAAGGAAAAAGGTATTTGGTGCTATATTCGTGAGGTGACTGCAGTTTCAGAAGGTTCTGTAACCAGGAGCTTTGGAAACACAATACAGAGGTATATCACATCAGGCTGTAGAATTAGGAATTGTAGTAGATTCACAACCATTGCTGGCACATAAGAACATCATTAAAACTGTGGTTGAGCTATGATACAACCAACCCAACTTCTACTTTTCCTCCTTATTCTCTGTGTGATGCTCAGTTCATTGATCTTCCCAAACATTTGTTCCTAAATCTATCCCTCTGTATACTTATTCCTCATTTTTTCAGTCCCTGTGCACAGTGCTGCTGAACTCAACCAGTAGCCTATCAGTAGGAAACACCCAAAATGCATTGGACAAGGATGTGTCACTAAAGTAACAGTCATATACTAAAATAAAATAAAATAAAATAAAATAAAATAAAATAAAATAAAATAAAATAAATAAAATAAAACAAAACAAAATAAAACAAAACAAAATAAGACAAAACAAAATAAAATAAAATAAAATTAGTATAGTACAAAATAGCAGATTGCCTACAGATTTTTTTCTTTGGGATTTCTTGGGTGGATTGGTTTTGCTGGGTTTCTTTCCTAAAATGATTTGTGCCTCTGCCTTTCGGTGGAGCTTTGGCTAGAAAAATCACAAAAACTGCTGTGGATACAGAACTGAAATCTGAAATCAAGCAACAGCTGCAATAAATTCTGGGTCTCATTTTTCCAAGGCAGGCCAGGTCATTTTTCTTGGTAAACTGAAGACCACTTTCAACTCAGGAGGGAAAGGTGACAATAAGAACCAATGCCACACAAGTCCTGCTGGTCCTTGTTCAAAAAACCTTTACTTGCAACTCCCTTGATGACCCAGAATGAACTCGACTTCAGGCTGAGGGAGGTGGGAGGAAACCAGCACTCATGCCAGCTGCCTTTTTTTTTACCATGACTTGCTTGTCACAGGAACAAAGATCATCTGGAAGGGAGTTAAGGAGTTACATAGCAGTAGAGAAGAAAAAAAAAAATCTCTAAAAATAGAAGATGCAAATAAAATATATCAATAACATAACCACTATACATCACACTGTAAAATGAGTAAATGAAAGCTTTTTTGAATTTTACCACTTGCTGCTACCAGTGGGTGTCATTTCCCACCATACCTCTATCTTCACAAATGAGTTTAGCACCAAGAAATGATGCAGCTATGTAGGAGTGACAAATATCAAGCAGTCAATATGCCTGAATAGCCTGTGCTCAGATGGGTCTTCTTCTCTGGGGGCATCCTTACGTTGATGGAAAGCGTACATGAGAAGGTTTATGGAATCGTCACACAGGTGAAACGGGGGCTGATTTATCTGACTGCCACTTCTGTCCCACTTTGAGTCCTCGGTACACGATCCTGCCAGGGAACCGAATCCACCAGCAGTGCTGTTCAACACAACTGAGACGGACATCCAGCTACCTCCGGACTCCCTTTCAGTATAAGGAAACTTGAAGTGGGTTCCTGCCTAAGTAATGGCACTGCACTACTAGAAGCATTTGTAACATTATTCAATTCAACATTTTAGGGAGGAAGGAAAACGGCAATTTGTTGAAATAAATCTGTTTTCAGACAAGCAACATATTTCCTGTTTAAAAGGCTATGGGAAAACTATTAAAAATGTCTCAAAAATCATTCAGAGATTAATTTTTTGATGTTTTTAAACAAGTGTTACTTTCTTAGAGATCAGAGCAACATTTTTAGAAATTAAAGTTATTATAGAGTAAGAATGTACAAAATAAGCTCAAGATGAGATACTGCATTGTGCACAATCCACTTCTCCCCTCCTTCCACTCTTTCTCTATTTGCCAGAATTTTCTACTCTTTAACGTGATTTGAGATGCAAAGAGTTTTCCGAATGTCAAGGATTCTTGTAAAACTGGAAAATTTTTACGTTCAGCCAAGAAAGCCACTAGGTTTCTGCTTTGAAAGTAGGTGGCATGGGAAAATGAGACAACCTGCTCATGGCAGGGTGACTGCAAAAAGCTATTGAAACACAGTGCAGCTCAAGTGAAGGGGTGTATTAGGAAGCTGACATGCAATTTTGCGACAGGAAGGTAGGTGTCCAGCCCCTTGCATTAGAGCTGGCAGACATTCGAAGTGCTTGAAGAAAAGCATTACCTTTTTTTGGAGAGGTGTTCCACATTGTTCTGGAACTTAATCACACAGCAAAGTGCCATTAAATCTGCAGAAAAGGTAAATGCCCAGTGTATTAGCAATGAAGCCTTCTTAATTGCAATGCTATAAATGCTCTACTTCAGTAGGAACAACACACAATGGCTTCTCCTGATTACAATTATGCGATGAATACATCTGAGAAAAAAGTCAATCAAGGCAGAAGATACTCCTGAGCCTATTGGAAAAACACAGTTTCACTAGGAAAGAAACCGTATTCTAACTGAAACTGAGAGCCTGCGTCTCAGAAGCTCTGCTGCTGATGCTGTATTGCACTGGTTGTGAGAGCACCGGGTATCCGAATCTGTGCTGAGTTCTTACATTTGAGGCAGATTTATAGATGTTTTTTGCATCATTGTAAACGTGATTTGGAGAAAATGGTCTCGAATGTTTTACATATATTTCTTCACTGTCTTCATTGTAAAATGATCTGAATAAATATTCAGAATACAGAAACTCAATTGCCTGATAGTTTAATTTTAGAAGTCAAATATTTTTTATTTAAGTGGTTTATTGAGCTATTGCTTGTCCCATGAATATAGGAATTTCAAATGCATTTATGGGAATCTTGACAAAAATACAGAAAAGAGAAAATATACAAAATCTGTAAGAGTGCAAAAATTATATAAATAGGACAACTAGTTTTCCCCTAGCACATTAGTTTCATTGCATTATTTGGACAATATTAAAGCCTATTTTATTCAGGCAAAATCAATACGAAGGCAAGGTTTTCTGGATAAGGATGACAGGAATGGGCCTGAGGTCTGCAACGTGACTGTTATGATTATAACAAAGGCTAAATTAGCTGACTTTCCCCAATATAAGGTTTCAGAATATGTTCTTGATGTTTACCCAGTGAAGGCAATTCTCTTACATGAACTTTTAAAGGTGCAAACCAACAAATCAGAAAATAAAACAGTGATGCCAGCTCTCACCACTGAATTCAGACAGCTGTCATTCATTTCGAAAACAGAATTAGTGGACAATATGTCCACATGGCCCAGCAGTAAACAGCAGTGGAAGGCCCATCTAAAATCCAGTAGAAAGGTAGCTCGTTTGAGTGGCTTCGGGTACGGTTGTCAGGAAACTTCAAATCACAGGCTATGGTACAGTACAGTCATTTTATAAAAATAATGATGTGAGAAACATGCGGAAGGAAACTCTTTTCCCAAGCCATGCCTATCTGTAAAGGGTCATCTCATGAAATGGGAAAGCTTTGTCTTGACTTTAGTCTTGCACTAAGCGATGACTTTGACAACAATGACACAATAGTGACAATTATTATCAATCAGGGTTTCTATGCTCACATCGGTGAACCAGCTGAGGTCGTTGTACGAGCAAAGCAGTGCAGATTGCCCCTATCCAAAGACCTGAGACATGAAACCTCATGAATTTAGGCATCTGAGTCACACTGAAGTCATAGGATTAGCTATGGATAATCATAGGATTAGACACCTACGTGCATGTAATTAGTGGAACTGTACAGTCTAGGCAGACAAGGCAGATACATTGGCATGGTGCAAGCCATATGAACAATGTTGTGGAAGAATATGTCATTTAGTTCGTTAATGCAGAAATAGTAGTATTATTTAAGTTAGAAATAGGAGTAGGAATGGGAAAGAAAAATACTTGGAGACAAAATACTAAAAGGGCAAAGCAAGCTGAGGCAGAGAATAAGAGGGTAGTTATAGGGTGAGTCTGAAATGAAGAAACCTTGCAATAAAAATACTGGAGTGATAAAAGATATTTTCCAATGTGTTACTTGAATTAGATAATTATGTAAATGAAAAATGAGTGAAATTATTTTACTTCAAAGTTGACTTTATGTAATATTATATAGCACCATGCAGTGGTACCAGGAAGTACTGGGGTCACATTGCAGCAGATGCAATTGTTTGTTTAATTCAAAGAATGAAAAAGAGAAAGAACAGAATTTAGAAACACCTGCATATTTTCAAAATTAAATATATCAGGTTTTTGCTTTGAACTTATATAAAAGGTAGTTAAATTGCATTTTAAGTGAGTTTAAATTTAAAAATAGACAATGTTTCTGTTGGTCAAATTATGTGTTTTGTTCAACCCAAACAAAATATTTTCTTATTTTTTTTAATTAGATGCAGAAAACTGAACTAAAAAAAATTGTACCAAAATGAAAACATTCCCAGAAAAAAAAAGAAAAAGAAAAAGAATTTTCTTTTCCTCTTCCTAAACCTCAAAAGCCAAATATTTGCACAGCCCTCCTCTAAATGTCCAAAACTCTTTTCTTGGCTGCTTCTGCAGCTGCTGCTACTGAATGAAGTCACATTACATTGTGCTGATGAGCATTTCATTCACAAACAGGAAGGAGATCTAGCCTTGTAAGGGCATAACAAACACTGAGTAAAATGAACCAACGGACCACAGATTCAATTCTTTTTGCCTCTTCTTTTGTGAGGCAGCAGGAAAGGGGCTGCTGACGAGATATTTTGGAACAACTTGCTATTAGGAAGGAAGTATGAGTGGGTGTAGATGAGAAGTAACTCACACTCATATGACACACACGTTGCAAGTATGTTGAAGTCTTGGTCTAAAACAAAGGGTGGGACTGTCAGTTTAGTGATGTAGAACAGAGGGAGCTGTTTGCTTGTTTGTCTTGCTTGTAGCCAAAAGTTTCAGGCGTTTCCCAACTGGGCTGACAGAGCATGACCCCACTGGAGAAACCATGGTCTCTGTTAAACGACCAGTAGTTCATTTGAGAGTCATCACTCTTCTGATGAGCCATATGCTTCTCTTTGAATTTTTGTTAGTTTTACAAAAGGAAAATTAGGAACATCAGAGGTGCTCTCAGATATGGGAGATTTTGACTGAAGAGGCTGTCAGTATAATCCAACCAGCTCTTGTTGTTGATCATACCTTAGATCTCTAATGGTAGGTCAAGAAACTGTCAAGAAATTTAAAAGCTCATCAGGAAATGGATGAGGCTTTGAGCAATCTGGTCTAGTGGGAGATGTCCTTCCCTATGGCAAGGGGGTTGCAACTAGATGATCATTAAAGTCCCTTCTAACCTAAACCATCCTATGATTCTATGACTATGAAATCAGATGGAATCTCAGCTTAATACCATAGACATTTCATGTTCATGTTTTAATCAAACTTCAAAGTCAAGACATTTTAATTCAGAATGAGAATTGTATGATAGCTTAGTAAATTTGTAGGGGAATGTCTAGAGTGTCTTTTCAAAATTCAAATATCAATAAAAATCTAGAGAAATGATCAAAAGGGGAAATAATGTTTTAAATTGTGTTTGGTAAGAATAAGATTATCTTGGTTGCTACATCACTGGATGAGATCTATGCATGTGGCAATTCACATGATTTAATTAATAAATGGAAAAATGAGAATCGTTTCCAAATTGAGATGTGCTTTAATGAAATGAATCCATACAAGAAGAAGTAACTAGTGAACACCCCAAATTAGGTACATTAGAAATAGTCAGAAAGGTCACTGCTTTGCTTGAAAAATGCTGGATTATCATATTCTCTCTTATACTGTGGGGACTCTGAGGCCTAAAAAAGTTGATTATATGTAAAGTAGATTGGCTATGTTTCTGTCAATAGTTAAAATGTTGAGTTTTTCAACATTTTTCCTTGTTTTCTAATGAAAAAATATGCTCTAAAACTACTATGGTACCTCCTGGCTGTAACCAACCAGTACATATACACAATTAAAAAGAACTCCTCTCTTCCTTACAGTACACATACCCACACATTTTCTCTCAGAGGAATTTTCCAGTTGAGAGTCCCTGGAGTCAAACACTGCAGACATCCAGGAATAAACAAGTCCAAAGCTTGCAGGGGTGTTGTAAAGTTTAAAACTTTTGTAAATGCTTGATAAGATGAGTTATACTGAAAAAAAAAGTAAAAGAAATTTGGAAGTATTTCTTCCTTTTCACAGAGGAAGCAATTTTACTGAATTTGGAAATGATACATTTATAGTTTCAGAGATGGTACAAATTAGACTTTTTAAACTAGAAAATGTCCATTATTGCTCACAGAGAGGCTTTTAAACAAATGGAAGAAAGGTTGACTGCTATTGAAAAACATATATTATGTGAACTAATGAACTATACCTACAGGCAAAAGCAGTCCTTCCTTACATTTAAATTAATCTAGACTAAGGGAAAAAAAAAAAAAAAAGGATAAAATGAACAGCCTAGAGAGGGGATTTTCCTCCTCTTCCTCCTCCTCCTTTTTCCCCCTGTCATTAGTCACCTGGCAGTGGTAATGTGAAAGGAGTGGATTTTTTTTCTTTTTAGACCATAAGCAGCACTAATTTCTTACATATCTGAGTAGAGGCTTGTTTATAACCTGTAAACTCAATTGTTTAAGTGGTTGAAACTCAAGGTAAAACCTGTTGTTTATTATATGCTGGTCATTTTGTCCTGGAGTTAAAACATTTTTGTTATTATAGGAACTTGTACCATAATCCGCAGGAAAAGTCAAAGTAACTCTAGCTTATTAAATAAAGTCCAGAGCAAGTTAGAACTAGTGCACATTGCCTGAAAGCCGTCTTCCAGAATCTCTAAAAGTTTGGTTGCAGGGAAATTTGGTTTTTTTCAAGAAGCTAGGACACGACTGGAGGTCCAACGTGGTGTCTTTATGACAGCTTCATGTCTGTGGCCATGAAGTCAAAAATGCAAACTATCTCTCCCCAGAGAACTTCATATTGCTGGCAAACCTACCACACAACAAAAAAAGTCCAATTCTGGCCATGTAGCTATATTTTTCTGCCCATTTCTCAAAAAATATTTCTATGTTTTAAATGCAGACAGAATGTTTCTGGACCCATGGCAGCAGGCACACTTCTTATCCATCAGGATAACACCAAGACTCTTCAGATACAGCTTGGGTCAGTCTTTCAAGTATTTATTCTTTTTAGTTGTAAAGACTACCAAACTTACATGTGCTTAAGCACGAACATTTTAAACAGCTTAGATGTTCATTGACATTAAATACACTTCCATCCCACTTACCTACAGGACTCAAGAGCTCCCTAGAAAGGCCAAATGCCACCAGGTCCCGTACATCCTCAGGCTCAGACTACTGAGATGTGGCAGCCAGACATCCCTCCCCCTCATCGACCAGCGCCAGGTTCAGAGGTTGGCATGTTGGTTGTAACTGTTTTCTCCAACAACAGGAGGTCTGCAAACTGTTCATGTTTTGAAAGTGATTAGTTTATTTCTGGAACTGGTACGTATTTTGTCACTTTCTTCATTTACCTGTGATTCATCTTTCAGGATCTTTAAAAGCTGTGCTGGACTCAGCTCTGGTTACAGATAACTAACTTGACTTTCTCCTTTGAATATTCAAACATGGGCCAGTTTCAAGTGCAGTTATACATAAGAAAATTTTGGTCTGTAACTCTCCCAATGACAGAGTCTTTTCTAGAGACTTCAGCAAGAACATCGTAGCTAATAAAAGGCCACATGGAGCTGCCATTGTCATCTCTGCAAGTGTCAAACTATAAAGTCCCTGAAGCTGCCTTTTTTATCTCCATCTACATAATTAAGTCTTTCTGAGTACATGTAATCTTTCAGGTATAAGTAGCTGGCTGCCCATATCAAGTCTGTACTAGACATAAAATGTCTCCTTTTAAGGGCTGAAACATACTAGGACTTTCTAAACACAGCAAGAAACCACAGAAAATGTAGGGCTGTTGCCTCTTTCTTTAAAAATGTGGCCAAAGGAGGAAGTTCAGTGGGAAGACTCCCATGATCTGAGAGACCAGAGTCATCTCATGAAGGAACTCAAGCTCACTCCTCAAGGACCACTTTGGTCACCATGTCACACACTATTCATGGGGAGTTTTGCACTTTTCGGAAAGGTGTGTTGCACTTGTTTTCATGATGATGTGCCACTGAGCCACAGTGGCCTGCTGTAGTCTGAGTCTACTAATTAGGGTACTCACGTTGGAGGTCTCAGTCCTGAGTTGCACACTTTGCTCCTATAGATGTTTATTGCAGGAGATATCAGGCTTCTTTCTGCCTCATTTTCAGAGGGAAACAGAAGCATTCACGGAATGTCTCGTCTTTGCACTAACCATCTGTGGAGGAGAGACAACAGCAACGGCATACCCTTATGCAGGAGTGGAGGCAGGTTAATGGTATGCTGCGGTTTGTAGTAGGAGTAAATAACAGATGAATAAATACAATCCTGGAGTTCAAGCTTTAGAAACCGCAAGGATGCACATCTCTTTTTACAACAAACTCAATATTGTGCATCTACTGAGCTCTGTTTTCACAAAAACTGTTTTTCTTGCCTTTTTTGGCCATATGCTCTGCATCATCATTATTAAATTACGAAAAATAATAACTCAGTGCTAGCTTCAGATTATGAGTGCTTATTTTGGCTGTAATACACAATAAAACAATAATGGTACAATAAAAATATTTTGTTGGGTTCCTATGTTACCTTTAATGTACAGGCCTCAGACAATTTTGCCAATAATTTACTACTCAGACATGTAGGAGGAGTATTAATTTTTCCTTTTCAAATAGGAAATGCATAGAATTGCAAAGGCAAATTTTATTGATGTTTCCATAAACACTAAGTGCCTGCAGTCCTAGGTGCCCCAACTAAGCTACTATCTCCTATTCAGGGAGTTATGTCCTCCATATTTCTTAATAAGTTTAATGAAATATTTATTTCAGTTGAGTTTTCCTGAATTGTCTGCCATCTGCCCTCTCTGGAAAAAACACCTGTGAAGTAGGGATGGTACTGCATCCAAAATATAAAGGAGTCACATCAGATGACACATATGAAGATGCTGTCTGAGGAGTCATTTTGGCTGAGACAGGCTGGATTCCTGTCTTGCAACGCAATGAAACACCATGCACATGAAACACAGTAAAATAAGAGAAGAGGTGCTCCATTTCCAGGTGTCATCTAAACTGTTATTTATTCAAAAAGTAGACACAAATAAAACCCCAGAAGTTCTAAGGCTGACTCTTTCACCTGCAGCTTCTACTCAAGGAAGTCTAGGACCTGGATTCACATAGCATCCATATGCCAAACCTGTCTAGACCATTACTTAGTACAGTTGAAGAAAGTCCTGTTCAGATGTACTTTGCACACTATATCGCTAGGAAATAGGATAAGGATGGTGTATGCGTCTCACCCATGAACAGCGCAAAGCCCAACAGTTAGAGCTTTTGACGTAAGGAGGTCATCAGGCATTGTACACCTACTCAGAAGTTCACAGCTTCAGCCGTAGTTCAGCAGTAGCATAATCCTCCATTGCCTGGTGGCAATGCAGGAACATGACTTGCCTCAGCAGGTCATCACCTTTTCAAAGTGCTTTCAGATCTGCCGGTGGAAAGCCATGCATAAGAGTTGCTGTATATTTCCACACACAGAAAAACAATGAACAGAAGGTGATTGCCCTAAACTATACATGACATCCTTCTGTCTTGTTAAGTGCCTATTGTTTCACTGCACAGACTGAATCCAGCTAAGAAGATGGGTGTCTTGGAGTTACCTATGTGCAATATGTAAGGATTCTATAGGTCTTTGAGCTTCTTTTTTTAAACTGTTTTTGAAATATTCTATTCAGATATCATGTTGGAGATGACAGAAACAAATACAACCAACTGTCCATCTTCTCAAAAGCTTATGCACTACATGACCTGTATAAAAATATAGAGAGAGATACTTACAACATCCTACCTTGATTCTGAACACGTTGCACATGTACACGTGCAAATAAGGTTCCTGAATGTTGCAATTAGGCTCTAGTTTGTGCAATTATATGTCTTACCTGTGAAAAGGGAAAGGATTGATGCCAATGCAGGGGGGACCCCTATAAGTTGTATTTACTACATGTCCTTCCCTTCCGCATGCTCTGTCCCCTTGATGGTTACTGAGATATGGAAATTTTTACCTCCGGTCCATCAGGTATCAATAGCAAGTCTATGAAGTAAAGACTGCTAAGTATCTGCTTTCTCTATCCACCCCATTACGACTGATGGTGGAGTGATAGAGCGAGCACACACTTGCTGTGTTATGCCCTGACAGACAGTGCAGTGGCTGTCTTTCCTGCTGAACAGTTTCTGTAAAAAGCTGAAGTGAAATAATGACTAAGTGAAGAAACTTGAGGAAATCGGGATCCTGCCTGGTGTGATACCTGACAGCCAGAAGGAAACATTGTCCCAGTCTTGTCACACCACATTGCACTGTCTAAAATTGAGACAGTGGGAGCACTGGGTGCCTTCAAACATAGGAATAAGAAAATTAAATGTTCTGAATAATTTAAATCTTGTTTAGATATAAAAATGTACGCAATTCAAGCTTCCTGCACTTAATTTGTCATTTTCAGTTTGGGTCAGCATGTTGCATTTAGGTACCAGATTTCAAATTTCTCATAGCCATGAAAGACCTTAGCTTGAACACCTCCTGGTATTTGAAATAGGACTTCAGCAGAGCTATTGGATACCTTTGGTTTAGAGTGGGTTTTCTTCTTCTTTTTTCCACTGCGATAGTTTTCGCAGTGACATTTTTAACCACCATACTGAGAATTGTAACTCACTCTGAGTTCTTAGCAACTAATATGATGCTATTCTTCTAGGAGAGCTGTCTCTGCAGCTTGAAGACTTGGAAACTTCTTGCCATAGAAAAAAAGGTCTAGTTGTTTCCTTCCTCTAAGGACAGAGAGGGAAGGCCATGATCTTTGCCTGCAGGTTGTTTGGTTCAACTATGACAGCAGAGCATCAACAACAACTTTAGTATCGACCGCCAGGTTAAAGGTATGTCCTGTGCGCACTTGGCTGAACTAGCTGGTCTGGATGAGATCACGGTTTGCCTGTGGGAGAAAAAACATCAGGTTGCTCTGATAGAAGGTTATTCTGTGAAGCTAAGTGTACCAAATCAGTAGATAAGTGGGTTTTATTGCCATGGTTTGAAAACCTTTGGTTTCCTCTGGGTAACCTGAGAGATCAGGCAAACGGCTAGGACTCAAGTCAGTCATTTGTATTTTGTCAGAATAGATGGTATTCTAGCTTCTTTAAATTATCCTTACCTGTTGCCTGGTCTGTATTGCAGAAAATGGCTGGTGTTAGTAAACTGGTGTTTACTAAGCCTGGAAGCTGCAGAAAATCAGGTCTGAATATTGGGACCTGTTACCAAATCATGACCTGTTGCCAAATACCTTGGAGAACGTTGTGGTTTCATAACACCTACTTTTGAATCCATCTTTTCAATATCAAGAGCATTGTATTACAGGGTTTCCAAAAAAGACTTTGTTATATGGCTAAATTTCTAATAAGGTTCATTGTATAACTCTGAAGATAGGATTGAACAGGATGCTGTTTAATCAAGGATCAGGTACCACAGAAAATAAGGTTTCATTCAACAGATGTCAGTCTGCCCTCCAAGTGAGTAATTAATTATTTCTCCTATATAGGATTGTGGTTGTTTCTTTATATGAGATACAAAAGTGTAGACCTGACAATGCCTGGGCAGAAGAGATCCTATGACATGTAATGAAGGTTATTTAACCTGCTCAAATTCCAGGTTGGTTAATATCATAATATGCCCATCTAATCCACCTTATAATTTCAGTTGTATAACACATTTTCATTTTCTGTCCCCATTTGTGCTGTTAAACAGTACATTTGATTTTCCTTGGAGGTAACTAAAGTTGCTGGTGGATGTAGTGAACTCCTAGTGCAGATTAGGAGTTGTGCCTGAACTCAAACACCTCTATTATCTGTTTGCACTTAAAATAATGGAGGAGACAAGGAAAAGGAGATCCAGATTTTCCAACTATGGTCCTGGGCAGCGATATCCAGCAGAGACAATGTCACTGTGGTTTAATTTAAAGCAATGAGTGGCACCAAGGACGTGAAAGAGGAAAAATGTTTGACACAGGGTGGACTAACCTGACTATGAATTACCACAACAGCCTCCGGTCTCAAACATAATTTCGTTATCCCTGAAGATAGGAAAATGAGCAAGGACTGAATCCACCTTGGTGATATAGTGTTTTATGATCTACTTAAATGTCTCTGTATTGAATAAAATATGTCGATATTTCCCACTGAAAAAACAGGTAACAATCCTTGCAATAATGCTCCCCTTTCTGATAATATTGTGCAACACGATACACTGCGGGTTTAATTGGAACCAGAAACTTTTGGACATTTCTACCCACTACCGATTCACATGGTGAAAGTAAATCAAGCCCTATATAAACAAAACAGATGGAAGTGACGCTAATAGTACAATGTCAGCAGTATCCACAGATTGACAGAGCTAGTTATGTTGCCAGATGCACAGAATGTTGCACTACTTGTTCCTTATAAACTAGACTTGATGGAGTATGTCAATGTCAAACTCCTTGCTGATTTACACACGAACATACAAAGACATACACACTCACAGATACTCACGTTCCTGTGATCTATATCAACCATACCATCTGCTTTCTGCTTTGCATGTGGTAGCTAACTAACTATCCTACTGTGCACGGGTATCACTGAGTACATGCTGTGGAGGCAAACAACAGTTTTTTTCCTTTCTCTACCCTATTTAGTGTTATAAAATAGGCTCGTTAACATTTGCCATCTAGGCACGTATATTCCACATGTATTTTTGAAACTTGTTTCCCATTTGTATTTATTCCTTTGGCCAGTATATCTTTCCACATACCCAGAAATTTAAAAGCTTCCCTTTCTTTGTGGAAACTGTGAGGCTTTAAGCATACTGCATAGCCTCTGTTTACCCCTTGGAAGAAGCACAAAACAGTGAGCTCCAGACAGGTAGCAGCACATAAAGCAAAGACAACATTCCATTAGTTTTTGTAACAGATACACTCAGCTGAGAGTCTATTGAAATGTCTTCATCACGCAGCAGCAGTGAGAGTGCAAAATGTCAGGAGAAGGATGTGCTGCTGGGAGGGACAGAAAGCTGACCTAGCTACAGCCAGCGCCTAAAGTCTCTTTCTGACCCATTTCATTGTCTGGCACCTGTCATTATAACAATCTTTCCAAAAGATCTACGGAAATTACACTCACCCTCTGGTAACTAGGTAACATAATCTCCCGGAGGCTAGCTAATTGCAGTCCATGATAACCTCACATACAGCAACTGTTAAATTTTTCATTTCTTTCAAATTATTATGGATCAGTGGAGAGGGTATTGATTTGATTCATTAACTGATTCCCAGTCTGTTCCAAGGTTAATGATTACATGTATCTCAATTACATCCTTAACAGGTTATACTGTATGATTTGTTTCAACTGCAATGTACATTGCGTATCTTCCACAGCTGAAAGCCTTCTTAGCACTTGATGATTTAATAAGGCCTTTTTTTCCATTTCACTGAACATGCCTACAAGGCACAAGTACATCTGGGACAACAGCAAAAAGAAAGCTTTCCCCAAATTCTTTAAAGAACATGTGCAAGACACACTCTGAATAACAGTCTCAAAAGGCCACAGATATAACCCAAGATTCTTCGAGTTTAAGATATTTGAAGATGATTTGGAGACTAGTGAAAGCATGGGTCCTCTCAGGAAGGAAACAGGAGACCTGGTCACCTGGGACATGGACAAGGCTGAGGTACTGAAAGAAGTTCTTGCCTCAGTCTTCACTGTTAAAGGCTCTAACCATACCGCCTTAGTCACAGAAGGCAAAGGCAGGGACTGGGAGAGTGGGGAACAGCCCACTGTAGGAGGAGATCAGGTTTGAGACCATCTGAGGAACCTCAAGGTGCTCAAGTCCATGGCACCTGATGAGTTTCATCCGCAGGTCCTGAGGGAGCTGGTGGGTGAAGTTGCTAAGCCACTGTCCATCCATCATATTTGAGAAGTCATGGCAGTCTGGTGAAATTCCCACTGACTGGAAAACAAGAACCTAACTCCCATTTTTAAAAAGGGAAAAAGGAAGACCCAGGGAACTGCAGCCTGGTCAGTCTCACCTCCGTGCCTGGCAAGATCATGAAACAGATCCT
>VYXH01000028.1:331726-344002 GCA_013397275.1 Burhinus bistriatus | reverse complement strand
GGTTAGAGCACCTCTGCTATGAGGACAGGCTGAAACAGTTCGGGCTGTTCAGCCTGGAGAAGAGAAGGCCACAGGGAAACCTTATGACAGCTTTCCAGTATGTGAAACGGGCCTACAAGAAAGCTGGAGAGGGACCTTTTAGAAGGGCAGGTAGTGACAGGACAAGGGGTAATGGTTTCAAGCTGGAAGAGGGGAGATTAGATATTAGGAAGAAATTTACTATGACGGTGGTGAAACACTGACCCAGGTTGCCCAGGGAAGCTGTGGATGCCCCATTGCTGGAAGTGTTCAAGTTCAGGTTGGATGAGGCTTTGAGCAATCTGGTCTAGTGGGAAGTGTCCTTGCCCAAGGCAGGGGGTTTGGAACTAGATGATCTTTAAGGTTCCTTCCAACCCAGACCATCCTATGATTCTATGATGAAAAATATTGAATTAAACTTTACCTTAACCTGTGCAGCATTTTCATGAAACTGTTGCTTATACACCTGGAAAATCATTCTGTCATCAGCTTTGTAAGTCCTCACTCCTGAGATGTTTTTGGTAGACTTTTCCTAAACCAAGAATTCAGTGCTCTCAGAAAGTCCTCACAGCTAACCCAAAAAGCTTGTCCTTGGTACTCTTGGTCATTCTGGTTGGTATCCCCAGATCTTGTGAAATGGATATCCACTTTTAGCAGTAGTGAAAATGCAAGAATATCAATTTTTACTGAGCAGTTGCAGGGTCTGGAGAGATATTTTATTTCAGTCACTTTGTTTCATTGCTCAAATTAATAAAGCTGGGTTTAGTGTGATTTGGGCCAAATTATATTTAAAAAAGAAACAATATTCCTTGCAAATTGGAAACCCAGGTCTCTGCATACTACTATGACAGTAACATGTTCAAGTTATCCCAAGTTCACATTGCCTCGGTATTTGTAGTATTCCCCAAAAGAATGTTAAATAAATATTTGCACTTATTAGAATGTGTGACGACAGAGGTAGCATTCTTTAATTATCTAGAGCAATTCACAAGTTCAATAAGACCATTGTATTTATTATAGTGTTCTCATAATTATTAATACTATTCACAGAAATACATGATAACTCCTCTAAATCCTGAGGTTTAAATTTTTTTCTGTTGAACACATTGTCATCGTGTTATACTTTATAATGCTTTATACTGTGGTTGTACAGTGTATGCTGACAGATATCCACAAGTTAACAAGTCTAACTAGGCTGTAAGTATGCAGATAAAGGCAACTTGGGATTGTTTGTCATGATGAAGTGATTCAGATTGTTTAGACGGATGAATGAAACTGTCTTGGCAAGGGGCATTCTTGCTTCCATTTACTTGAATAAACTTCTGCATGCTATCTACAATGTTTGATTACAGTCTGACTGTGATTCAATTTGTCATACAAAGCATTTGATCTCCAGTTTATTGTACGTTTAAGATGATGTAATCAATGACAGAATGCAATGATGGTGGGTCAGGTGCATCAGGTGCATCATTGTGCAGGCTGTACACATGAAAGGACACACATTTGAGCACTGGGAGCAAAGGTTTGAAACTTGTACATTCAACTTTGCTTAAGGCCAGTTTTTACAGACAACTAAAGAGTAAGCCACAAAGAAAGGTATACCACTGGAATTGTTTAGGTACCAGCAAATTTAGGTAGCATTGGAATAGACTTTTACTGAATCTAGCCTAAAAGCCTTCTGTATAGACTGCTATCTATAAAATGAAGAGAATATCATTCCCCCATCTCACCAACTCATGAAAACAAATATATTAAACAGTGAGAAGTATTTAGCTACTGTGATAAAGTACGTATAGAGTGGAGGATCCCAATACTCAACCATCACTCGTTAGATGATCCTGCCTCAGATAGCTACGCTTCTGTTGGTGTTTCTCCAGCAACAACACAGCACTGGGGAAAAATGACCCATTGCCTAACTGTTTAGTTACGTTTGACTTGTTTATGTTATATGGTTTCAAATTTAGACCAGAACTCTGCAAACGCTTACCCACTGTTAATCCTGCTAATGTAGGCAGCTACAATGAGCTAAGCATACCAGAGCGTCCAGAGTCCATCCATAGAGAGCTCCCAAACAGAAGCCTTATTTGTAAATAAATAAACAAACAAATAAATAAATTCCCATATTTCAATAAATCTCATGCATTATTCCTATTATACACGTTTGAGCCTCGGGAATATCATTTGCGGGTTCGTATCTATTCACATACTGTGCCATAATCTCAGCATTTTAAAAAAAGCTGTCATCATCAAAACCTGTATTTATTACAGAAAATAAGGATGAGGAGAAAACGATTAAGTTGAACAATCCCATAATAAGTTTCATAAGATGATCTGCAGAAGTAACATCCCCCAAAACATGGTCTCTCAGGCTCCTCTTTGATTTCTCCATTGCAGTAAAGGAGCAAGATTTTACCTTACATGCAACAGGTTGTGGGTTCCTCCTCCAGACTTTGACCCACAGAAATATAAATTAAGCTGAAGAAAACACTTGATTAAGTAATTCCATTCATCTCTCAAATGGCAGATAAATCAAAATGCCTCTGCAGCAGTCAGCTTCATTGTCCATTGCACTACTGGATTCCCCTTCAAGGACTGCCAAAATTTCAGTATTCTTAGGCATCTGGACTGACAATGCATTATGAGATTGTAGAGAAAATAGAATTAAATATGCCTAAAAAACCCTAAACCATGCTGTTGAAACTAACTTCACATTTGGCAGGTTGAATTTTGACTGCCCCAAGCTCAAAATAGTCATAAATTGTAACAACACAAGCTCAGAAATATGCAGACTTCCCAATAGCTCTGAGTGCTGCTGGCTTTCACTCGTTCTATGAACAACCACTCACCAAGGAAAATTCCTGTGACCATCTCTTCACCTCCTTGCTTCAGTGCCTCACTTTCCTTGGGGAATAACATCAAACTGAAATGCAACACTCAGGTTGCTCGTTTGTTTGTTTGCTTCTGTGGAGCGAGATTAACGCTTAAGCAGTGCATGCCGCACCAACCCTGAAAATTCAGCATCTAAAAGAGTGAATTCATAAAAATGAGACTGATGGAAAAACTGCAAAACTACCAGCAAAATTTCCTGAAGGAGCACTGAGAGGCACCTTACTTAGCTGCCTATCCACCAGATGAGTGGAGATTTATGGATGCCCTTCTAAAAAGAGGTCCCTTTTCAACTGTCCACTGATCCCACCCAAAAGTAGTGCTTTTGGTAAGGAAAGCCTAGCAACTGTTGTCTGACCGGAGAAAAGGGAGGGTATTTTCAGCAAAACACCCTCAGCTACGGAATTAATTTCTTTGTTGGTCCAACAGAGCTCAAGTGCCCTGACTTTCAGGGCACACTGCCAGCTGAAGCCTTCATAAGAAAGGAGAGTAAATATGATAGGTTAAGCTTTTATTTTATTCTAGGAGGAACCGGCAGTGGCTCACATAATAAAGGTTGCCTAATACTTTCCATTATAAATTGCCTAATACTTTCCATTATAAGCACCTATTTTGAGAAGCTTTCAGTTTACTACTTGGCCCATAATTATTATACTTTTGATTATATTCATATATATTTTTTCTTTTCTCTCCTACCTACCCTCTTTTGATAGCAAAATGCCAATTGATTTCAATGGATCAAGAATTCTGTTGCTACATTTTTCAGCTGGTGTTATTAGTAATTTTGTGCATTTTAGGGCCTTTATTGTTGAAGGTAATACACCTCAAGAACAGGAAGCAGGCAAATGGGGAACCTCTTGAGACATCCACTAAGTCACTTTTTTAACCAAGGTGCCGAGAGAAGTAATTAAGCCAGTCAGTATTGTGCTCATGGTACAAGAGGCACATGAGTTCAAGATCAAAGCCTGTGGACACTTACGCTGTATGAGAAAGATGCAATCTCTTCACTAGTATCTTCTGTTTGGAAAAGAAACTGAGCGGCATGGCCATCTTCTTTGTTTCCCTCTATTTTCAACATGTATATTATTTTTCTGCCTGTTCATATTTCTCCTCTGTATAGACCAATCCTACTCTTCTACCCATCACACTGGACTGAAAGATCTTAACCCTGAGAAAAATGGGCCAATGTTTCAAGTAGGTTTGGGCTCCAGAAAAAAGCACTACCAGAAAAATCTTTCCAGTGTTTAGGAAGGAGGGCTGCAACAAGATGATGGGAACAGTCAAAACCACTTCATCTTTATTTCCACAATCTGTCCTCCTTCTTTTATTGGAGGAACTCCCGCAGTCCCAGAAAAAAGCAGCCATATATTCTGCAAGGTATAGTCCATGTGCCCTTAGGTATTACCAGAAATGACAGCGTCCTTCTTTCACAATTCTTCTGCTAGCATTAGTCCAATACTTCCCATGGTCAGAGGGAGGCCATCACAGCAGTCCATTAATGGCCTTCTGACATGCATGAACATTCATAAGAGAATACTTTCATTCATGGTCCTTTTTAGGGCTAAAGTTGAGCAGACGCCACCGGTACTTCGATTTCTATAGTTTTATGAAATAATGCAGAAATTTTGAAAAAAAGAACATTCATTGAGTAATTATTTTTTTTAAATTAATGTCTGACCTAGCATATTTATAGCATTCCATAAATAAAAAGACCATGAAATAAAAATAAACACAACACTTGAAAGTAAATCAGGCCAGTGGTTTGGTGGCAACTTTAGAAGTGGGCAGCAGGCATATTGTGTGCATTGATGTTTATTTATGTTTGACACCCTCAGTCCGGAGGTAGCTATAAAATATATCATTTCTTCAGAGGTCGGTTTCATCAAATATTCAGACATGAGGTTTACTGAGGTAACTGTCCCAAAGTCAGTCATGGTAAACATCGGGATTAGCATCTACATAATTTTAAATGTTTCCGTTACTAATCCATTCCAGCATTCAAAGATGCCATAAAGTGGACATAGGTGATTGCCACAAAAAATAAAAGATTTTCATGCACACACACACACACACACACACACATATACACACATACAAAAACATGTTTAGGTTCTATACTGGTTATTTTCAGCCAAATGGAAAACTCATGTTCACATCCCAGACACTCTTCTGATTGTCTGTGGCCTCTGACTGAAGCAGAGGCAGAACAGTCTTTCTTTTTTGCTGCAGGTTACTTTTACCTAGCTCGAGGGCTAGATGTTTTTGAAATATCTGACTATTTTAAAATTATTTTCTCTATTTGTCAGCTTGTTCTTTAGAGTGCAAAATTTCACCCAATGTATTTTGCAAAAATGTTCATCAAAAAGAAAAGACATTTAATTCCCATTCCTCCTATTCTCCACAGCAACATGTCCAGATTCATAAAAATCTGAATTAACCCAACTCACTAAAGATTCAGCCTGGCAGAGGAGAGTTGTATCACTGCAGACTATGCTAAGGAAAATTGCATGTACATTAAAATAAAACTTTCATAAGAAGCACTGAGTTTCATCACATCCATGTTTCTGTAACCCTGAGTTTATTTCTGTCACAGCAATACAGTTTTCCCAAGAGCCAAGTTCAGAGAAGGGTTTGAGAGATGTTGGAGAAGACCTGGCATTTATGGCATTCCTGGAAAACAAAACAAAACAAAATGAGGTCATCTAATACCTCCATTGAAGAGAGCATAGTAAATTAATATGGCTGAAAGATGAATGAGTATAGCATCTTTTTCTAAAGAAAATGTTGCAAGTAATACCAAGGGGCTAGGCCAGCGTTTCCTGCAACTGCCCTCCCCAGGATCTTGCAGGATGCCGGATCAGACCCTAATTATTTGCTGCCAGAAGTAGGCAACCGGGATGCTTTCAGGCTGCACTTCCCCAGCAGAGGTGCTCCTGTTTCTGCCTCTCAAAAAGCCTCTTTTGCACCCAGACAGGGCCATCTTTGATCTCAGTTGGGGATCCACTGTTAACTGCTGCTGGGAAGCGGTTTCAAATCAGCAGGTCAACCAGATCTTTTGAAGATAGAGCCATTTATTCAGCAGCTAGAACAGCAACCACAGGCAGCCAGAGGAGCATAAATTTTATGTCTGGTGTTGGCCATTAAAACAGGGCTTTACTGTTTGTGGTCTCGAGCTGACTCAGTAGCACCATTGGAGCAGCGCGGTGATAAATGTGTATTCATTGCCGTTGTATAATTTGGTTACTGAAGGATGCGTTCAGAGTGGCTGTTTGGGGGTGGACACATGACAGTAGATCCACCCCGGCGCCATTGTGTTACTCAGCACAAGAAGGCTGGGAAGGCAAGGGGTCGTGGTGACAGCTGTGATGGATCTGCCCGAGCTGGAGGAACCAACATTTCCACCGCTATTTATGGTTCTTACAGATGGGCAGCTCCAGTGTTAACGTTTGCTTGCCTCTGCTGCAAAAATTTGGGAAAGAAGGTGAATATATCCATATCCTAGACTGAGACTCTACTAACTAACTATCAATGTTTCAGTGAACACTTTCAGTAACACTGAATGTTCTTGTAATGTATGTGATGGCATATCTGTGCCAGAAACATAGGGTCAGATACTCGCTTGGTTTGTCTCCAAATTAAGTTCAATACAGCTGAATCATGAATTATCCCTTAGTGCCCAGGATCAGGATATAACCATGATTTATAGAAAGAAGTGGCATTTTAAATAGTTATCATGAAACTTGTGTTTTGATGCTTGGAATAAATAGCTTAAATGTGGAGCTCTCGCAGGCAATCCTACATATTTGTAAAGTTCTAAGATGAGGTGGCTTCTAAGTGTGCAATATTTAGTAACAAAATAAGGCAGCTAGTCTTCTGGGATTTTTTTTCTTCTTGTTTATTTTTTTTTCCATGAGTACAAGCCAGATGTGAGAGCCTGAGGAAGGCTGTACTATCTTTTCAACCCTTGCCATAGGCCAAAACCATTCAGTCTTTAAGCAGATTACATCCTGTGGAAAGATACTTTTGCATGCTAGACTTAGTGTTAATCCACAAGAAGATTATAAGAACTGGTAAATGAGCAGTGAAAAAAAAACAACACACCACCTTCCCATTCGGATTGTATGTTTTTACTACAATCAGGAAAGTAAAGCAGAGCTAAGAGGAAATTAGGATTCTCTGCAGGTACTGTTAGTTTTGGAAGGCAGCAAGCACATGGCCATGTCATTAGAGACTATATTTTTGCTCTCTGCAAATCCTTTGACAAAATTACATTTGGCAAGTGGAAGAACAGTGTCCCTTAAACACACAAATATCCCTTGGCGGCTTTTCCAGGGTGATGTTTCACAGTGCTTTCTTGCTGTCTGGCGGTCCTATTCCACCGATGGGGTTTATGGAAGTTCAATAAAAAGCATATTCTGATGCTCTGTAACATGAATGTAAGAAAACCTGACGTTGTTGTGGTAAACGCAATGTCCACAGATTTATTAGGAATGGTCTCATTCCTGGAAGCACCACCTATTCCTGTAACTCACTGCCACCAAGGTTTTTAACCATATTCTCCTTTCACGTGCATATTGCAGAAAGGAAAGCCATGTCTGCACTCTGGCTGCTGGGATCAGTTCTTCATTTGTTATTGGATCATATCATTTTACAGTTTGTCTTGTGTAAAGGGCAATCTAGAAAGCTGCTGAAAGTTTAGCTTCCCACGCCTGTTGTTAACGGCTAAGCTTTGTAACTGTAAAGGGCTTGCTTTAAAGTTTGCATTGAAGTCATATTTTAGCATGTCGTAAAATTGACAATAAATCACTGAGGCAAGGAGAAAACAGGGAAAAAGTATGGCAAGGAAAGGAAATTTTGCTTGCTCCATCTCCCTGTGGACTACTGGTATTTTTAGAAAGGACAGGAGCAGAACTGTATCAAGAGTGTGTACAGTGTGCACCCATTGCTGGAGCACAGTGTTCCAACCCAGTTCCATGTACTCCACATACTTCATGGAGGAACTGTGTGTCAGCTGTGCAGACAGAGCAATAAGGCAAATGTTGTCTTTGTCATCTTTTAAATCTGTATTTGACAGCCTAAGTTGACTACATTATGTAGCAATCATCCAAAAACTGGTTCTGGCTGTGACTTGAGAAAACTTTTGAGAAAACTTTGAGATTGAGTTTCTTTATCCGGTATCATCACAATTAGCACGAAACCATATCACAACATGCAATTACTGCATGTAATGTGAGAGTTTTATTGTGGTAGCTCTCAAATTCCCTTCTTTTTCCTTCCTTATTTACATTTTTTATCTTTCAGCATTTAGCTTAGTGAAGAGTGAAACCTTCAAAACAGCAAGGGGAAAACATGCCTCCATCTTTAAGCACTGGTCTGTGGGTAGAAGTATGAAATGAGTGATGTCAATAGCAAAATACTCCAAGTACCACTTTCTTTTCTCTGTTGTGCATTTTTGCATATAATCAAGGCTAGGATTACTGATTTCAAGGTATCACCAAACTTCTTCTTATGAAAGTATCTGGTATATTAACATGTTTTTTATCTGCAGGTGCCACGTTGACATTTCCTAGGTTGTAGAGGAACAGTATCAGCCATGAAAAAAATTTATGCAGGAAAACACTCTGACATGCTTGATGTACCTGGCTGACAAAACATTAGTGTTTTTTTGCAAAAAGTCCCTTCGTGTTTATGAAAATCTCCCTTGTGTTATGAAAATACACTGCTGGTGTATCCCATACTTTCCACATTTTTTTCATGTGGTGCTTCATTCTCGTTTGTGTTAGGATAGTCTGGCTTCAGAGCTTTTAACCATTGTTACTAATACAAGAATTATTACCCCATTCGTAAATCACATTTTACATTGGGATAAATTAATTTGTTACCTCTGAATCTGTAAAGAATTCTGAAAGTTTAGCATCTACTCCTTATAATGCATTGTTGTACATCTGTCTTTTGCATAAGACCTGAAGATGCAAGAATGCTTAGAAAAGTAGTAGTCTTGTGATTTTTACCTTTCTTCCCTGATTTAAGCTGTATTTGTAGATACCAGCCAAAAAAATGGAAATACTGGACGCAACTGCTACTCACAATTCTCAGAAATCTTCAGAGATGCATTTCACATTCAGATTTCATGACCAAGATCTTATAATGCACAAAAAACCACTGTATATAAATATATCATGTATTTAGGAAGCTGACATGGGAACTCAATGTGTTAAAAACTCTTCTTCTATTCCCAAGCATATAGGGATGGGAAAATCTGACCATTCCAGTTTGCATATTTATGACAAATATGGTTTTGTCCAAAAGCTTAATCAATCATTATTAATAGTTATTAGTATTATTTGTATTAAACCATCACATGGAAGGTCAAATAAAAATTAATCCCATTTTGTAGGACTCATATAATGTGACTGGATTACCATTGGAAGACAAAAATCGTGCAAATGGTAAGCAAAGAAATAGGTAGATATTCACTTGTCTAAGCAGCTCTGCAGATAGGTAGAGAGGCTGGGAACTGAATTCAGGTCTCCCAGTTTCCAGTGTAATGGCTTTTTCCTAAGATCAGGCTGGCCTCAAAATTCCCTTCAGGTTTATGGGAGATATACTGAATCAAGTATCTTGAAATACCTGTGGTCCTTGTGGGAGAGAGGAATGTTGACCACTACATGGAAGACCAATATTGCTGTCCCAAAGACATAATGATTAAAAATACTAGTTAAATCATTAAGTTCCCCTGCAACAAACAAACAAAGAACAAGTAAGGGTTCAGGTAATTTAGAAGATGTGCTTAAAACTATGAATTTCATGAAGAGTGCATTTAGACAGAAAAGCAGACTTAAATCTTAGTGTCCAATGGGTCTTCCTCAGTTTCTGAGGGGCTTGGATCTTTCATTTGGAAACCTGTAATATACATGTAGTACTACATATTCAGCAAAACCATTTGGACTTTTTTGGTTCAAGTGTATTGTTACGTTCATTATAAATGCAGTTCTTCAGTTACAGCTCAGCCATGAAAATTTTCTCAAGGTTATAATGTGGCAAATAAAATCTTAGTTTGAGATTTACAATAAAAAATAAATTTAAAAAATAATTCATTGTTTACCAGTGAAGAGAATAACAATTAAAACCAATAAAAATAGTAAGAAAGGACAATACTTGTTTAGCTCTGTATATTTATAATCAGTCTAGACAAGTATAACCTCTTGAATTTACCCATACCGCATAGTTTGCAGTTTTGCAGGCACTCTCAGCCCAGCTATCAACGTCAAAAGAAAACAGACAGAAACTTGCTGAAGAGTTCCTCTGGTATTTTTCAGAAGATATGGCTCAGTCTTTAACCTGAGAGTTTACATATTTGAAGAAAAAGCTAGCAGATGTCAATAGTTCTCATTTTGTTTTCAGATAGAATACCATGAAGTTTTGCAATAAAACAAGACCTTAATGCTGGTGTGCAACAAAACTTTCTATAAAACACTTAATTTTGTTTCAAACATTAGAAATATCTTTTAAACAAAATCAGGAAATCTGTTTGTTTTTCATGTCACTTCCTGTTTTGCTGGTGACCGATATATACCAGTGTAAGATTTCAGTGTGATGCCTACACATCTGCCTTTCAGCGCTCCCACACATCCTCTTGCAGAAACAGCATCTTTCCCCAAACACCCAAAAATCCCTCGGCAAGTGAAGGGACTGGGACCCTTGCAGCTAACAGAATTCCTGTCCATACATGAATAGCTGGCTCGTTCTCAGCTGCTTCAAGCCGGAATGTCTCACCTGCAGCCGAAGCAGTGCAGGTATTCAGATCCCTATGTGAAATACCCGTTCCCAGGGTTCCTGCAAAGTTTCCACAGCACAGCTCTCTCTGCTGCCTGCCCGGTGCTGTCAGGGGATCAAAATCACCATCAAAAGCAGCTGGCTGACCTCTGTATCCTGCTGAGGTAAAAAAGCACTTTGGTCCAACTCTTTTGCCTAATTTTTTAGCGCCTGTAGCAGAATCCTTCCTTCTGAGTAAGGCGATAGCTCTACAGTCAGTACATCAGGCAGGTAGAAAAGACGTGAAAATGAGAGGGGAGATGCTTAAGCATAGCCAAGAGGGGGAGGATAGAGGGTTATCCTCAAAGCCACTCCACCCTGGAATTTAAAAGCCTTTATCGGAGCTATCAGTTAGATGTTCCCTCTGTTACAGTCCAAAAACTTTTCCTGAAGGGAATAATGATGCATTTTCTTTTAGAAACAGAAAAACAACAAACAAAAAAAGCAAAAATCACAACAGAAGAGCGGTTCACTAATTGCTTGAGAAGTACAAATGGGAGAGGAGATGGTAGGCTCTCCATTACACAACAGCTCAGTGATTAGAGCCCTCGCTCAACATATGGGAGACCCAAATTCAATTAATTTCTCAGCCTCCAAGGTTTCCAACCTGTATCTCTCATGAGGGTAGCTGAACTGTCAAATTATAGGCAATTTGCAGTAGGAGAGAACAATATACTCATCAGGCTGTGCTGGAGCTGTTCCACTGGTCATTGAATGGTGACTCAGTGGGCCAGGGAGGAACAGCAAAAAGGGTCAGGATTATCCAGCGCAGCGCTGGGGTCTCCAACTGAGAGCACATGCCAGTCTTGCCCTGTTCTGGGATTATTTACATGACTTTTCCAACGGGTGTTTGGTTTCCTACTGCAACGTTTGCCCAATGAATGGTGATGATGTGGCTTTCAACTTACCCAGTTTCTGTGGGTTAATAATCATCACGTGTTCAGCCAAAATTCATTTTCTTGTTCCTACAGTATATGAGGTTTCAGGGATGACTTCCTCAGGCCCCATCTGGCTCATCTTCATGTGCATGCAGGCAGATACAGCAGGGCTCCACAGGAGTCTATCCAAAAGCTGCTCCTTACCTAGCTGTAAGAAACGCAGCCTCGAGCAGCAGCATTGGAAGAGGTGTGATAAAATATTTAGACCCTATATTTACTCTACCTTTTTCATTAAAGTTCAAGGAATTCAGTGTTTAACACACTGACATGCAAGGAATTAGCAGACATCTGGAGGCATTGTATAGATGCTGCTAAACTATATACATTAACATGGAGTGAGCGGGAGATCAGACCGTGTCAAATTATAATACCACAAAAATTTTACTACTGGATTCTTAAGAATCTGTTTCTACAGTGCATTTCACTTTGGGAAAATTTATTCAGACTTGTTGAAATTAAGTTCAAAGTATGACTATTCTCATTCTGTCACATTTTTTGTTCATACTGCCATTACTTTATCCAGGTATCTGAGTGTTTAAGGCACATCATAATCATTTTTCTTCTTTTTTGTTTATTGACTGAGCTTTGTCTCCTGAAGCAGCATTGATCAAATTGTAGG
>VYXH01000028.1:300429-320450 GCA_013397275.1 Burhinus bistriatus | reverse complement strand
AAAAAAAAAAAAAAAAAACCGATTCCCCAAAGCAATGAGACCTGGTAAGATTGCAGACACGGAGAAAGTAATAATTTTATGCTTCTAAGCCCTGACTCTTGCAACTATTTTCAGGAACATGGACGTGCATTGTTTTAATGCTCTTTGAAAGACGAAGGAAAAAATATCATCATTGTTATTCAAAGGCAGGAAAATCTTTCCTCATATTTTGTTAGGAAAAAATGTTAACTAACTTTTCTCTGAGTTCAATGGACTTTTAGTACCCAGCAATGTCAGGAAGGACAAAGCATAGAGCACATGGAAGAGGGCGGGAAATCGTCTTGCTTGCAGAGAGTTGGTTCATAACGAGCCCAAAGCCTTTGGTGACTTGTGGAGTGACCCTGCTTAGGGCTCTGCATCAGACTGAAAGGTACTTTTGACTCCATGTATTGCCAGCATTCCAGCTACATGACCACATTCATTTGTGAGCAGGTACTGAAGGAGCCGCACACAAAGCACTGTGTGTTTATAGCCGCGCTATACCGTCTTCTAGCACGCGTTGTAAATGGCCTCGTACCACCAACTTCTGATTCTCTGCAAATCTTACATATATTTTAGCAAGCAGACTGGTCCAGCACAGTATAAAAACCAGGAAAAAGGATGCTGTTATGATTAAGTATGAATTGTAAAGACCCTGCATGAAATATTTCCCATCATCTGGCATTACAGAAACAGCCATCCAGTGAGCTATATGTTCTTTCCTTTTCAGAGCCCAATTCTGCAAGTTGCTGAGCATTAAAGTACCTATTCATTTCAATAAAAGCTGAAAGACTCCTCATTAGCTCCCAGCATTAGGCTTAAGGACTGAGTTCAGCACTGATACAGGATCCCTGCTAAAATGTTATTCAAGGGTAAGGATGTTTCAAATCCTCAAGTACACTTAAGTAGGTATCTCCTGTTTAATTGATCTGAATAAGAGCTAGGCTCTGGGGCTCAGTGCTTTAATTGCTGCAACCTTAAGTTATATTGTGTGGTAGGATGCTCTTAAAGCTGATGGTTGAAGATGAAGCCTCACAAAATAAGAACTGTTCAGACCCCTTATCTTTTGAGATACTGTTGTGACTATTTTCCATGTCCTTGCAGCCTGGGCTGGCGCAGCTTAAGGCATTCAGGACAGCTCAATAAATTCTCTGCTCACAGTATTTCCAAATCTGATGGAAAAAGAAAATAACAGAGATCTTTCTAAAGAACTGAAAGTTTCTCCCACTCCAGAGGTCTGGATGGGCTTTGGCAAGCAGGGAGGCTTTTGAGTGTTTACCCAAAGTGACAACCAGACGTTCTCCCTGCTGCTGCGTGGATCCATTTCAGGGAAAATTCAGCTCTGCCTCTGCAGCCCCTGAGTGGAAAATGTCTGAAAGTGATGCTCCGACCAAGTGCTGCAGCCCACAGAGGAGAGCACAGAGGTGGAGATGGTGTGCAGGCAGCCAGTGCCCTCCCCAGGAGCTGGTGACGACCGATGCTACCCCGTGCACGCTCGGTACCTGCAGAACAGAGGAGTCCCCCACGATCCTCCTCCTGCGAGCTTTCGGCAGCCCCTTTTCTTCCCACACTGCTGCCGTTGGGGCTTGGTTGACCCCTGAGCCGTTGGTTCCCATCGAGGACCTTGCCATGTCCCTGCCCCAGGGAACAGCCAAGCCCCACAGCGTGAAAGTGTCAGAACCTTTTACAAAGACACTTACAAAGGTTTGGGGGGTTGTTTTACAGTTTGGGGGTGTTTTTTTCTTCTTTTCTTTTTGTTTTTTAGTCTTGGGTGAAACCATGCTTCTTCCCTTCATTGTTAATTGAGGAATGGTCTTCAGCGGACACAGGCATGAATTCAGTCTGACTGGTTAGATGGAAATTTCAACTTTATATTACACAGAGTACCTTTACAAAGATGTGTGGGTGACAACATCAAGAAGTTTGGGCAATGCTAAAGTAACATTTTCAGTTTTCTGACAGAACAGTTGTGATTTCCTGTTCCATGGGAATGCCAAACTCCAGATTTTCATTTCAATTCAGAATATTAAAGTCAACATTTCCAAAATGTTCCACACAGTAGAAACATACTTTAATAAATACAGCTGCAAAATACCATTCTACCATCAGTTTCTGGAAAAGAAACATACTGGTCCATCACATTAGTCAAAATACAGTGATATATTTTAATGCACAGTTATTGAGATAACTCTGTTGATCAGCAGACTCTATTTGCACCTTTCTTTTATTCCTCTTTGTACACAATTGATTTGTGATCACTGAAAGCAAGATCAGAGCTTGCTAATATGTACTGTAGCTCACAGGTTCACTGGGAAGTATTTATTTCTTAATCATGTATCTCTTAGATTAATTGTTTGGGATGATCAAAGGCTCAGCAGGTGGTGGGGATGATTTAGAAACCGTAAAATTGGTGTTATCTTTCTGATTGACATCCTATTAGTGCAGCATATATTTCCTGTTTGTCAGGAATGTAAAGTCTGAACATTCTGTAATAATATCTAGTAATATTTTGGAAAGGGAAACCATTGGCTGGCTGCATTTTAACAAGATGAAAAATCTTTTGATTTCCTTCTGTCAGGTTTGAAACAGAAGCTGAGCACATGTA
This sequence comes from Burhinus bistriatus, assembly GCA_013397275.1. NCBI lineage: Eukaryota > Metazoa > Chordata > Aves > Charadriiformes > Burhinidae > Burhinus > Burhinus bistriatus. The sequence continues at coordinate 317,827 of VYXH01000028.1, read as the reverse complement.
GCCCAACCTTTCCTGAGAAAAAGAAAAACTAGCAACAAGGCACCTGCTGCTGCTTTTTCCTGCACATCGTGAGCCACAATCCTTCTCTTAATGTTGCCCGTTAAAAGCGACCAAGCCTGCAAGGTTTTAGAAAGATGCAAAATAATCATAAAAATAAAATAAAATGAGAGAACAGCTGTTTTAAGACAGGGTTGAGGCACAAATAAATAAAGCCTGCCCTGAGAGCTTCTTTCGTTCGCCCACCTCAAGATGAACTTATCTTCTCCGTTTTGGGTCAGGTTTTTCAAGATTGCACCCCTTTTCATAATAAGAGTAATTCCAGCCTTGAGAGAAAACTCAGGATGCTGCCATTTGAGCTCCTTTCTGAAGCACTAGAAATTCTGGCATTTTTGTTCCTTTGTTTCCCAAAAACTCAGTAATCTCAGGACACGCTTTACTTTTTTTTTTCCCAAGTCATTTTCTTCCTTTTTTTTTAGAATAAAACCTTAGCTTGTCACTGTTTCATCCCATGATCAGTCTGAAAAAATAATTATTTTTTTTTACTTTTCATGATAGGGAAGCGCAAGATATATCTGTGGGATAAAAATGGGAATCAAAAGAGAAACAAAGAGAAGAAAATAGAGTAGCCGAATAGTCTGAGTGAAGGCACAGAGAAAGCAAAACTAGAAACTCAATGAGCCTGTTGTTTCTCAGCCTCTTGTTTTCGATCAGCTCCCTCTCTGGGGAGAGGCCTTACTGTAATAACAGCTTTGACCTCTTTCTTTTAGTAAACAATTTGCCTTAAACTTAGAAATATACATTTTCACTGTCAAAAGCAGAACAAGCCACCCCAGGGTGTGTACAGATCCATAGCTGGGAACGTTTGAAAAAGAATAAAAGCCAAATTTCCAGGCGAGGTGCTACATCCTCTCCCGTGGCATGGGAGGATGAACCAAAAGGAGCCCACTCCAGGCCCTGGGGCAGCTGATCACCTGGTTCTGCATCTTCTGCAGCAGGGTCCTGCAAACAGCCTTCCTCACCTCTTCCTCATCCCGCCACGCCACAGCGACGTGTTTTGCCTGCCACTGGCTCCATTCCCTGGGTAAAAAGAGTAGCTCTCTGAACGCAGTTCCCTAAGGAATCTTGCACCACACCAACTGGATTCGGTGCAGGAGACATCTTAGGGAACACCTGGAGGGAGTCGCATTATGCAGGAAGGCTCCACCTTTTGCAGAACTGGGTTGCCCACGGATTAACTCTTCCTGAGGACAGCTGTTGAAAAGTGACACCAGTATTGAAAAATTGCAGTGGTTCCTTTTGGACAAAAAGCTGCAGTTATGTTACAGTACCTGCCCTCTAAATGACACTTTTTGTTTAATATTTCAAAACCATAGCAGAAATAATAAAGCTATCTTCCTTACAGTTTATTATAGCTGTTAACCAGCATCCCAAATTAACTTAGCGATGCTGTTTTGCTTTTATCTCGGTTTGACAAAAAGACGCTAGGAAATAACACTCTCCAAATCTTCTGCACTGATTATTTTAGGTGCACTTTAATTAGAACCTTGTTTTTTAAGACTTGTAAGATTCCTCCCTACTCTTTCCCAATAAAATGTGCGTGGCGATACTTATGTTTACAACATCAGCTTCAAAAAGCTTAGCAGTAGTCGCTCGACTCTACTTCAGCCTCCACTTAAAAAAACCAACAAAACAATAACAAACACCACCACCTTCCCCCCCAAGGTGGGGGGGAGATCTGCTGTATGCTAATGCGAGGGTTAGAAATCATCTGTTTCTGGGTTTGAGTGTTATTTTGTTCAGCAGACTATGAATTAATTTGTTGCTTACAGAAAATCGGGTAAGAAATGCACAAAATCCAGGCCAGTTATCACATTCGCTCATCTTCGTGTCTTGTATATCTGCGTGTTCAGGTTTGCAGGATGCTGTGCCCCAGAAATGGCTTTTCTAGGCACACAGGGCTGTATAAGGTACACTATTTCCAATCAGCTCAGGACAGTACCCACCAAAGGTGCTTACAGCCACCCCCAGGCCACTCCTTACCGTTTCTGTTGGCTCTTAGAAAATTGTTATTGAGGAAAAACAGAGAGGAGGAAGGTGGCACTTAAATCAACACCTGATATCACATCTTTCTGCTTATGTAATAGCCCAATTAAAAAAAAAAAAAACAAAAAAAAAAACCCCAACTCTCTCTAGTCATCCAGACATCCTGAAAGACAGGATGTTGATTTATTCTGATGTTTATGAGGTCAATGTTTAGCAGAAAGGTAAGCTTCAAACTAAGAAGTCATTCCTGTTTCTGGGAGCTTTCCAAAGACTTATGGATCTAGTAGAAACAACTCAACTCATCAGAAAGGTCTTGAAGCGTATCAAGAAACTTAATCATGTTGTAGCTTCAGTGCCTTCCTTTGCGCAAATATTACATTTAAGCTCCAGCATGAATTATTAAACCTCCTTATAATGGTCGTGATTAATCTTCTACCAGCTAATCTCTTCCAAAGCATACCTCCTCTGTGCACGTATAATTTTAAGAATGGCTCCTGTTTGGATCCTGTCCCATCACTAAAATCTATGTGCCCAATAGCTTCACAACTTTGGGACCCTTGTGTAGATGTTAGGCTCTGTTTTCCTAATGAAAAGAGCTTTTTTCCTCTGCAATGTAAGCTGTGGTTCAGCAATTTCTGCTCATGGCTCTCGGTGCAAAAAGGAGTACTGAAACCAGCCATGTAAAGGACGTACTGGTTGGTGGCAGTGGCTGCGAGGGCAGTGTGGTAACTGTGTTGAGCACTTCAAAGTCAGGATGCTAACCCATTTGATGAACTTTTACCCTCAAATTCTAAGGTTGACTGAACGTCTCTTTTGTTCCCTACTACATTTAATCCCCATTTTGCTTTGCCCGGTACTAGGCAGAAAAAGTGAGTTATCTTACTGCTCCCTCATCATATTATTTGGCTGCACAGACGTCTCCTGACTCTAACATTTAGCAAAGTTCCGTCTCATTATGATCCCAGTCTAATTTCACAGAGGAGACAGCTCACTCATCAAATGTCTGCAAAACTAAAGGTTTCTGTGCCCCGTGGGGGTGCTCAGAGCCTTGCATCAGTGGCTATAAGAGCCTATAGCTGCTGTGCGGTCTTCTTCACCCCAAGAACCTGGGAGAGTTGAACACGCTACACCTGACAGGGTCTTTCCACAGCAGAGACAGAGCTGTCACCCAGGAGGGTACCATCCTGTGTTTTCCTCTGTGAAAATATTTCCAATTACTTCAGTGAGACTTAGGTTCGGTGCTCAACTCCCGGCTTCTGTTCATTTATCTCTTTGGTGGGTTTAGGACTTAAATGTGGCAGACATATGGATTTTTTTCCTTTTGTTTTAAGCGGGTGGTTTCTATTAAAATATTTTTGTTGGGTTGTTTTTTTTTATTGTACAGCAACCCACCGTGTCTCAATGGGGAAGCATTTTATATGTTCGGGCTTATTAGCAATACTTATTATTATTTCAAAAGGTTGGATTGGCTCATTTGTAAGCTAAAGACACAAAGGTATTAAGTGCTTTCTTTTTCCTAAACTTTAGAATAGGAGAACAGAAGATGAATAGTGAACCAGATCCTGAAAAATCAGCCTTAGTATTATTATACATAAATAACAGTATTTATGAAAAAAAAAAAAGTTTAATTATGTATAAATAAATAAAAACTGCCCTGAAATCAATGCCTTCAAAAGCACTACAATAAGGAGAACGTTTGAAACCTGGGCTCTGTTGTGCTAGGTAAACGGAGGACATAGCCCTTGTTCCTAAAAGGGTCTTAGGATTTTGGAGAGAGAAATGGAGAGACACCGATTCCAGGTCTTGCAGATCACTTTGACACAGGACCTGGCACAGCCCTGCTTCACCGATTTGGGTTGCGTTTCATACTTATTTGTGGCAAGGGATGTTGAGTGCTGAGGAGGAGGAAAGGAGAACTTCTCCTGGTTTGTTTCATTGGGAATCCTCACAAATGTAGTCCCTGTGCTCAAAAGAGGAAGACATGTTCTTCCATCTCAGGTGTGATCATTTCCACAAAGGGACAAAGAACTCAAAGGGATTCTTGATATTACACAACTTTAAGCCTTTCACCAACTTATATAGTTTGAATAACCCTTTGTGTCCCCATTTTCCTTGTCCTCTTAGGACAAGCAGCCAGCCCTGGAAAGACAGAGCCTCGTCTGAGCAGGATGCTAATGCTGTTTGCCTACAGCTCCTGAAGGATTGCTTTTCTTATCAACGATAATGATGAGAGTGCTTAACTTGGCTACTCTTAAGAGAAGTCCCTGACTCTTTCAGCCTTCCCTTTTTTGCTGCTGATGGACAAGATTAGAAAAAACTCAGTGTTACAAGCGAGAAATTATCAAATAGGGTGGATAATTGGGGAAACTGGGTGTGATTGTCAAATCTGATCTTTATATCTTTCAAAATTGTTTTATGTAACAGACTTGTAAATATTTTTATCTATAATTTTAATATTATTCTATTTTTATACCATTTTTATATCTTTAATATGGCATAAAAAGCTACTTTTTTTTTTTTTCTTTATGAAAAGCCAAGACCTAAGCATGTAAACCCAAGCCTGAGTGAACTCAATAGAGGAAAATGCCAGATATTCGGATTTTTTTCAGTTCATTTTCCTTAAGAACCAAATCCTCAAGTGTCTCTGCAGGCAGAAATGATTAGTGTTCTATTCTTAGGATGAATGGAGTTTAATTGACAAAGAATTAGGTTTTCACAAAGTTTGACAGCAGCTTTTTTGTTGACCTATACATAATGTACCTTCTTAAAAGAAGAAATTAGTTTCTGTGTTCTGCTTAAAACAAATGATTATGCAAAAGCATATTATACCAGTTCAATTCATAAAAAATGTATGTTGTGGGGGATTTCTAGGGACATTTGTACTGGCATGTTGACAGTCAAGCTTAACTGTAAGATAGCTGCAGTACTTATCCCATTGGACCATGGCATGGCTGCCATTTTATGCTGGAAGAGGTAAACGTATAAGTCAGTAAAAAAATTGCACTGTAAAACACCAATACGGTGAGTAGGTCACCCTGTAATTTTTCACTTTTTTAATTTATCAGCATGATATAAAGAAGGATAAGTGACTGAAATGCAGGTACTTTGGTTAACTTAGATTTGCCATCTTTCAGTTCTAGAATGCAAATTCTGGTGTTTAAACTCAATGCAGATATTCTATTCAAATCCACGCAAACAGTAACTTCCCTGAGCAATCTCAGGTAGTTGTTTTTCCAAAGACAGGCTGAAACTTGCATGTGAATAACTTTTTTGCAATATTATCAATGTTGTGAGATCATTCTCTGCCATCTTATCATGGGGTCCTTCTGAGACACAGAAATAAAAGCATGGGGAAAAAAAGGTGAAGAAAACATTTTGAACTTGGAAGATGAAACTGAGTTTATGTAAAGGTTTTCATTAATTTACTTTTTGCTGATCCATGCTATAGATATTAAGAATATTCATGCATTGAAGTTACCGTAAGCCACATGCTGCAGCGTGTCTGTATTCAGTTGAATCAGAAGAAAGTACAGAATAAACCTCCCTCAGCCCAACCTACAAAAATACTAAGCGAACTTCAGTGAAAATAGGGCAAAATAAGCAGCTGCTAGCAAGATTGCCTTACCACAAAGCTGAAAGAAAAATGGACTAGGCAGAAGACTTAACAGCAAATAGTAAGAAAGGGATAAAACAGGCCAGCTGAAATAAATGAGACTAGCAGCAGGCACTGATGGCAGTCACTGAGACATTCCAGTGGATCTCCTCCAGGATGAATTTCTACAACTGAGGAGTCTCAAGCAAGAAAGATCTGCCTTGGGGCTAAGTCTGAACAAACCCAAGGACTGTGAGAACGTTGGCCCCAGCTGACCAGAACCGCTGCCTGCAGTTCAAAAGTATTATAAAATGAAAACTCTCAGAGCCCTTGGCTAGAAAGATCTTCCAGCTTAATATTTGGCCTTGGCATTCAAAAACTTTTGTACCTTTCTTTTCTGTTTCCAAGGGATGACTCTTGCTGCACTTGAAGACCTTGCTCCCTCTGAAATCAATGGCAAAACTCTTACTGGCTTTAATGGGAGCAGGATCAATATGGCAACTCTTCTGTCTCTGACACTCAATTCAGGTCCTGTTCCTCTTCTCTAAAATAGTATCTGCACTCATTAGTAACCCTACTTAAGGAAGGTCCTTCAGAGGAAAGTGTCTCATTTCTGAGGGTGACAGAATTGGCTCCAAATCAATCCTTTAATTTCAAAATTGTTTTGTTTTTTTCCCTTCTTTAAGGGTTTCATGGCATGAATCCGTATTCTGGGTGTGGGAGAAGACAAGCCCTCATTTGTGTCCATTTGCCCTTCTGCCCTGCATTTCTCTTTTCTTGAAACCCTTTCAGATTCCTATCCACTCAGTTAAGCCTAGCTGTATGGAGCATGACATCATTATTATTCCTCATTCCTCTTTTAAAGGGTAGCAATTTTTACAAAAGCTCTGCTGGGTTTTCTTGTTATGTTGTCTCAGTGAGTATCTCTGAAATTGCTTAGTCCCAGCGCCAGATATTTAGGAGTCTGTCCCCACTGTTACTCTAAATCCTGTTGAAATCAAATGGGAGTTAGGTACTTGTACAATTTTTCAGATCAGGTCCTTATCTCAAATGAAAAAGTTAGACTGTTTCGCAACAACTTACTGATATGCTTCACATTGGCTTTTTAAAAAATGCATGTGTCTGATGGGAAATGAGTGTAAGGGATGGCTTAGGATATTGTCAGCGCAGTAGCAGGCAAAGTAGGGTCACAATCCTTCAGAGAGGAACCAGGCAGAAAGAAGAAAGCAACACATAGTCAGGTTTCTTTTCTTCTCACCACATAAATCCTCTTTCAGGTAGAAAAAAAAAAAATCTGTGTGAAAAGAGTGGGGAAAAAGTTGTTCTCAGTGCTATTACTTCTTTGCCCCACATATCATGTCCATGAAGAGATGGCATGGCCAAGCAGGAGCCGAGAGGAAGCGAAGCCAACCCTTTGGTCCCCAAAATGCTCCACAGCTCCAGGCATGCCAAAGGAAGGTGTGCCTGCTGTACCAGAGCGCAGCCATCCTCCTCTTCCTCACCTGCGCTCACGTGGCCCTAAGTCTCAATACAAGTTTGCTTTTTGGTTTATCACCAACTTCAGTGTTGTTTCTTTTGAGTCGCCGTTTGCCAGCTCTGTGCTATGCAGTGTTCTCAGGTAATTAAGCCTGAATCTATTACAGTCAGGGTGTTGGGGTTTTTTTAAATCTGGTAACAGTTAGTAAAAAAATTAGTACACGTATTTAGTAAAATTTAGTAATTTATGAGTAAGAGTCACAGAAAAGCATGACTTAGAGTACCAGCTATAAAGAATCGGGCCGTAAGAGAAAATCCAGATACCCTTGGTGAACGACAGACCACGTGAGCCTCCTACCCACTTTCAAAGGTCCCCTCTTTGTGCACAGTGATTTTTGTAAAGCATTGATTTCTCCTCTTACTCTCCAGCATAATCACATTGCCGTGTGGTTTCTACACAGCTGGGGCTGCTTGTTGAGTGAGGTGCCACTGAACATGAGCCAGGCTGGCAGAATTGAGTCCTCATTGAAGAGACCAGGCTCCGTGACCCTAATCTGTCCGGACAGGGAGGCAAAGAGATGGAGACAGAGTTTGGCCCTTCTCTATTTAGCTTCGGGGCGGCCATGCGATCTGTGTGTCGTTGCTGAGCGGTTGGATTGCATCCGTCCCGCCTGCTTTGTGTGGCTTCTAACATTGCCGGCATTTGTAAGAGCATCTGAAGTAGATGAGTGGGAAAACTGGCAATAAGCACTCATCCCCAGGGATACTCTGATGTCAGTTGCAGTGCTGCAGCATCTGAGGGGCACATCTCCTGTTCACAAATGTGGTGACAGATCCTGGCTTGTTTTCTGCCCGGCTGGCTTTTGGAGACTAAAGAGCACACACGGGAGGGAGATGCTAAGTAAAGCAGGTTCAGCTGGACCAGCTGGGAGCAGCCCTTTCTTCAGGAGCATCTCAGGAGTCTCTGTATACCCACAAAACCCGGGGGCTGCAGCTCTGGGCACATCTTTACCTGGGATTTGGAAAGAGAAAGAAGGGTTTCTAGCTTCTCCCCGCTGTCCTGGCCAGCGCAAGGCTGGAAACCAGCCAAGCAGAGCTTCCCAGGGAGCACGGGGGCTGCTCCTGCCACTTCAGTCCTAAGTGGCAATACCCACGTGAGCGAATTAAAAAGTAATAAGTTCAATGAGTTTGACACAATCTATGGATTCAGAAGTAATTAACAAGGATAATTAACTTTAAAAGGGAAACCAGATGATTTGTAAGGAAAAAGTAGAGAAGCGATTCAGCGTTATTTATCCAACTGGTTCCCTTAAATAGATTAGCTTAAACTTCTGTTTCCAAGATACTGTACCAGCATCAAGCACATCTGTTTTTTCCCTGTCCCCGTCTGCCTGGTTTTAGATCGTGCTTGTTTCAACACAATTTTAGGAGAGCACCTGAGCATTTTCCAAAAATCAATCATTCATTGAACAAATATTAGCTGGACCTGTAGCTGAAGTAACTGATGTATAGGTTCATTAAAGAAATCATTTAACATTGTGATTGTTGATCCAGTCACTACATTAACTTTATATTGTTACCACGACTGGCAAGATGTTAGTATCTGAAATCCATGTTCAGGCAGAGGATTTGCCTTCTTTTCACAGTACTTTTATTTGTATTACGGCCGAAAGGATGGATCTCTGTTATGGACCAGCATTCATCTGGATTTGCTTTTATATCCCACCTCTAAATTTCTGGAAACGTCAAATTCTCCTTTGTGGCTTTTTTGCAGTAAGAGAAATAGTGTGAAGTTCCTCACAGAGGTCCTACCAGTTTCCTAATTGAATGCTAAGAATATCTAGAAGCACCAAAAAAATTATCCAGAATCTCTTCTTCTGGCAGCTTCCTGTCTGTTTCTACATCCAGCATATTCTGATTGAGATACAGTCCTCTAATCATGTCTGTGATGATGAAATTTTGTGCAGCCCATCTGCCAGAACCCTTATTTCCTTGATTTCTATTGCCCTCAAAATGTGTTTCAGATTTGGCATGTCTCTACCCCTCCTCTGCTCCATTTTGATGCTATCTGCGGCCGCTGTGGGACCTTTGAAAGCTAACATTAAAACGTTACATAAAAACACTATTTGCTCCAATTTTCATCTCCACTCCATTTCATTTTGTTAAGCAGTATTATTTTGGTGAAAAGTAGTTTTGTGGAAAATTCCACCTCAGTGGGTTTTTTTTGTTTGGTTTGTTGGGTTTTTTTTTTTTGCATAACCTGCTTTTATTTGATCCAGTGCATGGATGCCACGTAGGCTGATTATGGCCTCAGAAATATTCATAAGAAATTTTCTTGAAATTAATGGGAATTGTGGAGGAGGCAAAATTTGATGATTTCCTTTTCTTAAGCTATGCTCCTTAGGGCAGTTCACAGTTTTTATAGTGTGCAGCCAACGAGGGTGACAATATCAGACGGAAAATGAAGCAATTGCCAGATATTTTCCATCTCAGTTAATAAGCCCCCTGCTCTGTGTCAGACTGAAGCTTATACCAAGGGCAGGCAAGGAGGATTTTATTTTATGCTGGAAATATACTCCTAGCGTTCTTTAAAAAAGAGAATTTTATGAGCAATTCAGTCTTCATACTTTTAATCCTTAAATTCTTTCAAAGGCTACCACTGGTTCAGGGCCAAATATTGACTGATTGCATAATACGAAAAAGAGTCCAGCCTGGAATAAGTACAGCAAAACAAAACCACTGGGCTTTGGACCTTTTGTCACTACTTGGGATAGTGACACTGGGTGAGATTTAAGGTACTGAAAGATGGCCAGTGCGATAATTCAAGATTTGAATAAGCATGTTACTTGTTAGGTGAAACTGTGGGTATTTCATGGGGCTTTACAAGACTGTTTTACATACAAAATAATGATATATATGCAAAACCTAAATCCCATGACAAAGTTTCTGACTCACTGAGTTTTACACTGTTTCCTGTTAAGAAATGCTTCCTTTGTGCCTGTCAACAGTGCTTTCAGTTATTATGTTCAGTTTGCTTTTATAAACTTCGAAAATAGCTTTCCATTTGTTTTTTCCCTGTGCTTTCTCCATACTTTTTCTGAATTTATTGATATGGTAGTTGTCTACCTTTGGAAACGAAATGTAATAATATAAATTATATTTCTAATTTGTCAAAGTTATCGGGCATATGCTTTATTGCTGATTTGTCCAATATGACACCCATTATATGGTATGTGAACAAAATTCATATTTCCCAGACTGACGTAAGTGCCCTGTGTTCTTGCTTGTTATGGACATTAGAGGGAAAGGCACTGCAAGGCTCAGATATAAATATCAACAAGCCTTTGGTTCTCTAAAAGCTTCTCTTCTTTTCATTACTGCTGACTTTTTTTGGGTTTCAGGTTGGGGTTTTGTTCTTTCTTCCTGCATTTTTTGTGCATTTAGTACACGTGGAAAGTGCTGGATTAAGAGCTCCGGTGTATCTATCTGCTATTGTTTTCAGTGTCTCCACAGGAAAATACAGGAATCTGACTTTGGATATGCTAAAGCCAGATGTAAACCCTTTTTCCCATCACTTTTTTCCCCAACAACAACAGGGAGTAGGTTCCTGTCTAGTTCTTGACAAGACTATAGCTGCCTATGGGTAGTGTTTAGCAGACAATGGACAAACCAGTCTTTGGATGCAGACTGGCCCAGATCTTCTCAAGACATTTGGGTTATTTACATTTTCAGCTTGTCTGAGAGGGACAATTTAGAGAGAAAGAGTATGTTTCATTACAGCCCATTGGCTGCAACAAGTCACACACAGCATTACAAATACTGCTGGCCACCTCCAAATACACGGTGCGTTTCTGCAGAAAGTAGAGGCATTTTCAGTGAAGAACCCCTCTGATCCATTAAGGCAAACAATGTCCTTTGATCTTCCCAGATCCTTGGGTCTGAATCTCTAACATGTAGACTTTTGCTATTTGTGATGGGGCTTTTTTAACTTTATACCCGTATGAAGTGTAAGAAGGACAGTACTTGAATATCCTTAGTTACAGCAGGAAATGTTAGAGCTTTTCATTAATACAAGTCCCTAGACATGAAATGCTTCCATTCTCTGTGTGTGTTTAAAGGCTTTGATATCTGAGATTTGCTTATCCAGAATTTTGTGCATGGGGCACACAGACCAGCTACTAAAACCAGATGCAGGCAGGTTAACATTCAGTTTAAGTCAATCTATAGTCCACATCAGAAGGGGAAAAGCTTCGCAAGCATCACTGTGCAGATGAATGTGTTGCTTATTGTACAAAGTACTTATTGTAACAAAGATGAGATCTATGAACAGTTGAAAATTACAGAAGTAGCAGAATGCAAGCTAAACAAATACAGGTTGTCATCCTCACAGACAAGCATACAAATTTCCTAGTACCCAAACAGCTTTGAGATTGCAGCTAAGAGTATACAGATATTTTCTCTGCTTCTTTGCCAAAGTTCACATTACTTAGTAGTCTGGCGTAGCCTGCAGCATCATAGTAGCTGATGATGGTATGGATGAATGAATTTGTTAAATTCTCCATTGCCTTTCTGAGTAAGTTTGCCTACAAGGCTTTAACATGGATTCATCAAATACATATTACAAAAGCAGCATGGGACTTGAATGCTCAATTGTAGCTGATCTGATACAAATCTTATACACGAGGAAACCTTTGTGCTCTTTCATTTTTCATACATTAACTTTAAAGCAAGCAGTAGGAAAATGTCAAAGAAAATAAAGAAGGCAAAATAAGGTATTTAAGGCCTAAGAAGTTAGCTTCTTTTCAAAGCGATGCATGGGTGGTACTGTGTAAATTCCTGTTTGTGAAGATTTGTGTATGCCTCCCATGTACCATTTTGAAAAGATACTCTCAGTCTTGGAACATTTGTATTTGTCTTTCATTAAGAAAACGTAATGCAGTGAGTCACCTATTGAAAAGAGGGCTACAGAACCACTACTGTCAAAGCCCAGGATTGTTGAAAAGAGGGACTGTGTGTGTGAAATATCGCAACTGCAAACTGCAGAAGAATGTCTCTTGCTTCCTCTCTCAATTCAAAATATAGATATCTGTGCTCAAATTCTTATCTCATTATTGATATTATTATCAGTCTTATTATTATCATTTATTTATTTGTACAGCTCTGCAGCTTGTTAGCTGCATGTACTTTACATGTGGGTAAAACACACATTACTTGCCCTAGATAACATGCTATTTTTCTTCTCTGTTATTATTTTTCAAATTATTCCACGAGTCACAGTCTGTAGTTACTGTGTGCCATTAGCTAAAATTTCAAACATCATAAACATGGAATTAAGATTTCTGTCAGGAAGAAGAAAAAGATGAGGTACAGTTGAGTCAGAAACTGTTTGTCTCTTTGCAGATAAACACCTTAATAATTAGCATTTAGAGGAAAGAACAAAGAGCTCAGAACTAGACTGTAATGTTTAATCACTTGTTATACACAAAATGCATTGTTTAAACTGAATTTTAAAAAGTGTTGATGTTTAAGTGTGAGGTGGATACTTGTTCCGCTCAGCTGCATAGAAAATAAGCTTAGCTACAGGCGCTGGTCCCAAAGGTGAAAAAATTAATCGGTAAAGGGAGGTGAGAATTAAATGAAGCACTGATTCTGCCACCCAAAGCACGACTAAGAAACCCGATTTGTTGCAGGATGACATGTACTTTGTGGACTGCTGCAATTCTCTTCCCATCAGTCCCAAATGGAACCTGCCAGCCAAATTACATCTTGCTAGTTGCAAACTAAGTCCTACTGTGATCTTCAGCACCAGGACCAGGTAGAGCCCCTTTCCTCAGACCCATAGCACAGACAGAACTCAGCCCAAGGGACAGTAAGAAACTCAACCCACCAAATGATTTTTGCCTCCTTGAGAAGGTCCAGAAGCACAGGTGCATGCCCACTCTGCTGACTTGCTGTTGGGACCTGTTGGTTAGGATCTACAAGAGCTAACGTTGACTCTAATTACGTTTTTTCTCTATCAGGGATTTGGATGTTTTGTTCTGCTTTTTTTTGCGGGTTTTTCTGTGCTTCATCAACATAGTCTGCAGCACTTAAGTCATAATCAGTTATTCTTGTGCAACATATTTAAAAGACACCATACTCTCAGCCCAATGCTATTATTACTTTTCCTTTCTTACTGCCTCCAGAATGGGACTACCTTGCACACAAAAAAAGCCAAGCTTTTATTTTCTGAATATCAAATGTGGTTTTCTGGCTGACAGTTTAAATTACCAGCATTTTACTTCTTATCTGCATATACCTCTTAGCTATAGACACTCGATATTGGAGTCTATATGCAAGGAATGTTACTATTGTAAAAATGTTGCCATTAACTATTATGCTAAGTTGGAATTTAAATTGCACTAGAAAAAATATATATCAAGCCTAACCAATATCATCTTAAGAAACAAAAAAAATCAACTGTTTTATGTCAGGTGATGTCTGGGAGGACCAAAGCTGTATCAAAGTGACACCACGGTAACTTATTTTCTAAAAACATACTTTTATGAGAGTTTTCAGAGCTACAGCCCAGCTACACTTACAGGGGAATTGCATCTCAGTACCTTTGGTATAATGAGCTCACCTCCCACCACAGCTCCCATGAAGACCTACCCCATGGCTGGGTAGTGAGGAGATGCCTGTGTAATCCTTGCACCTGCTGAGCCCCCACTAATCCTATTTTACTTGAAACAGCCTTCAAACTGAAGCAGCACAAGTCCCATTCTAAAAGCTGAAGAGCTGCACAGCCCTGTAACCCCTGCTAGAGACAATTCCCATCTCCCTGCTGTGCAGAAGCCACATGGGGCTAGTGGGGGACAGAAGAGCACCCATAACAAAGGTGCACAAACCACACCTCACTGCTTAGGATCCTCTACACAGCATGGGGACTCCACAGGCCAATACAGCTGGACATTTTCAGTCTTTTCCCTACTGAAGAGTTGCACAAAATGCAGTGGGAAATAACGGCAGGTGTTTGGCGATAGTAATCCCTCAGAACATCTCATTACTGTATGGCAGAACAGATGCAAATCTCATGTATTTGTTAGGTATGGAGCTTTTCTGTACCCTAGAATATTTTTTTGTGGTGGCTGGAATTAAAATACTTGCCTATTGTACAGGTAGGTTTTCATTGGTAGACTTGAGAAGTCAATGGAAAGACCCTTTGGGGACTAACAGTTCCAGAGCATGCACATTCACCATCTCATCACCATGTGAGTCAGTCCTTTTGGCAGTACAAGTAATATTCATACACAGAAACAGTATTTAAAAATAAGCAAATATAGTCCATAATAAAGACCAAATTATTATATAAAATTAAGCTAATGCAATAAAATATTAGTTTGTCCCTACGTACTTACCAAAAGAACATTACTGTATTCTATTTAAAAGCATGAGATATGGAATAAATATTGTCAAATATTTATGTCAAATGTTTAAAGAAGGAAAACCTCTTCTAATACTTTTTAATTTATATGTTTTCTTTTCACTAGTCCTTTAAAAATAGTAACCACAGATTTTGTAGTCTGTCTGGATGCAGAAGATTTATTAGTACTTATAAATGTGAAGAGGTTTCTCTTACTGTATTCACTATTGCATTTAGTTTTTTAAGTCGGCTATTCTGCAGGTCAGATTTCAGGAAAGGCAAATATCTTTACCCACAGTTTCTCTGTTTTCAATAGTCATTGCAGTTTTTGTAGGGTGGGGAAATAGCAACTTCACAAGACCTTCCCTGCGGCTCAGTAGGTAGTTTCCCATGCGCAGCCTCATAGTTCAGAGCAGTTTTTTCGATCTGCTTGTGAAGTCTGCTTCAAGGTGTTGGTCTTGAAGGATAGTGGAAGACATGTTAAAGAGTCAATTTTCATATAGGAAATTCAGTAGTTCACCATAGGGTGATATAGCATGGTCTAGCCAAACTGTCTTCATTATATACTTTACTTGCAAGTTACATTCTTTCGATCAGTAAATATACACAGATACCATATTACCTGGTCTACAATCATATGTAGTAGTATTTCTAAAAATTGTCATAGTAGAGGCCTGTTCTGTTCATAGTCATCTATACCACAAGGAGAGAAACCGTAAATCCTTTTCCTGACTTTTATAGGGGTTGAATTCAAATTTGTGATGTAGTTGCAGCTAAATTGCTCTCATAGGATAGAAATATTCTGCTGGAGGACTTTCAAATTGTTCTGTTCATACAGATGTCAAAGCCATAATAGGGCAGGTCCCTTTGACCAGATGTCAGAAATACCTTTTTACCAGGCAGCTGTGTCATCTATTCTCCAAAAGTGTAATTTGTTTTAGAGAAAAGTTATTTCTAAAAGTTTTATTGGCATAATAAAGGCAGTTTATCACATAATTCTGTAATTCATCAGGGGGGGTGTCTTATGGGCTAAGTTCTACTATTAATTAGACAGAAAATATCAAACCCATTTTTATATTATGAACCCAACTCAGATTAGAACCAGGGCTGGAGAAGCATTCCTTGATTTTCTGTGAGTTGCAACCATTTCATTTTCCAAACCAGACCACATCATGTTATTTTTTTTTTTCTCCTAATTCCCTATTTTTTAAATCTAATTTACAACTCCATCTAAAAAAGTAAAATGTTTGGGAAACTTTAGAGGCAAAGACTTGAAACGGAATTACTTGAACTGGCTGTTTTGCAAAAAAGCTGAATTAGAAAAGCAGATTCTGTTTTTGGCATGGAGTGGGCATAATGTTATTTGAGCAGAGCTTTGGAATAAGGAAATAAAATGGCAAAGGGCAAGAGAAGAAAAATTAAAAGTCTTTGTATAACAACCATTGTTTACTTTAAATGCAAAGGATATTCTTTTGAACTGAATATTGTGTTAAGTGTTAAGCCAAAACCAAAATTATATGAATGGAAAGAAAGTAAAGACTTTGACTCCCTGATGAATTTTTTAAATTCCTGTGGAAAGTTTGATGGCCTGTCTTTCTCCTTATAAATAAACTATAGTGGTTTTAAGACATGTGTTGAGTCTTGGTTTATTTAATTCAGAATAGCCCAAAAAAAGGGACCCAGTAGGTACTACAAAATATATTGACAGTTAAAGTAAACTGTGGCCAGCATAATACAACTAGCTGCTTATGCTAGAGAGATAGAGATGTTTACTTATTTCTACAAAGGAAGCTTGTGTGTATATGGCATTTTTTCAGCAATTCAGGTGGGGATATGCCGTATGTTGCTTGCAGCTCCTGCAATCGCAATGACAGTTCCTGGTGAGGAAAGATGCTCACAGCAGATCAAGTCCTCTGCTTTGTGTGGTTGTTATTTGTTGGGGTTTCTCTTGTCCCTTGGTACCTTTTCTCTTTAAATCATAAGGCTATTGGCAAAGGCAAAAATTTTTTTCATTTCAACATGGTCAAATTGCTGTATTTGTGTCACCAGCTTTTGGGTCAGTACAGAGTGAGCTGTTTTATAAACACAGAGTTGACTCAGAAATATTGAAGGTAGTGAGACACTGGAACAGATTGCCCAGAGAAGCTGTGGATGCCTCATCCCCGGAAGTGTTCAAGGTCAGGTTGGACGGGGCTTTGAGCAACCTCGTCTAGTGGAAGCTGTCCCCGCCCATGGCAAGGAGGTTGGAACTAGATGTTCTTTAATGTCCCTTCCAACTCAAACCATTCAATGATTCTGTGATTCTAATCCATGGGTTATCTATTTTTTCTGTTCTTTTAGCAGTTAAATAATGTTTACCTTCCTAATATTCTACTACCCACTATTTTTATTCTTCATTTGCTCAACGGGTGTCCTTGATTTTTAGCTTTCCTATGTCTTTCCTGGCTGACTGACCCTATTTTCTGATGCCTTTAATGGACTGGAGCTTGGGGATCTTGGGGAGTNTCATACAGATGTCAAAGCCATAATAGGGCAGGTCCCTTTGACCAGATGTCAGAAATACCTTTTTACCAGGCAGCTGTGTCATCTATTCTCCAAAAGTGTAATTTGTTTTAGAGAAAAGTTATTTCTAAAAGTTTTATTGGCATAATAAAGGCAGTTTATCACATAATTCTGTAATTCATCATATGCACAGCACTGTTTGATGAATATATATTTTCTTGCCAAATACTTGTATACTTGCCAAAGTTTTACAGTTAATTAGATATTTGGCTTTATTCATTGGCTTCAATAAAGTTACCCCAAAGATTAAATTGGCCTAATGTTTATGAAATGCTAAATAAGAGCTAAGTAAAATGTTTCCTAATTAGGCATGGGGAGGTGGG
>VYXH01000028.1:249253-300317 GCA_013397275.1 Burhinus bistriatus | reverse complement strand
TGGAATAAGGAAATAAAATGGCAAAGGGCAAGAGAAGAAAAATTAAAAGTCTTTGTATAACAACCATTGTTTACTTTAAATGCAAAGGATATTCTTTTGAACTGAATATTGTGTTAAGTGTTAAGCCAAAACCAAAATTATATGAATGGAAAGAAAGTAAAGACTTTGACTCCCTGATGAATTTTTTAAATTCCTGTGGAAAGTTTGATGGCCTGTCTTTCTCCTTATAAATAAACTATAGTGGTTTTAAGACATGTGTTGAGTCTTGGTTTATTTAATTCAGAATAGCCCAAAAAAAGGGACCCAGTAGGTACTACAAAATATATTGACAGTTAAAGTAAACTGTGGCCAGCATAATACAACTAGCTGCTTATGCTAGAGAGATAGAGATGTTTACTTATTTCTACAAAGGAAGCTTGTGTGTATATGGCATTTTTTCAGCAATTCAGGTGGGGATATGCCGTATGTTGCTTGCAGCTCCTGCAATCGCAATGACAGTTCCTGGTGAGGAAAGATGCTCACAGCAGATCAAGTCCTCTGCTTTGTGTGGTTGTTATTTGTTGGGGTTTCTCTTGTCCCTTGGTACCTTTTCTCTTTAAATCATAAGGCTATTGGCAAAGGCAAAAATTTTTTTCATTTCAACATGGTCAAATTGCTGTATTTGTGTCACCAGCTTTTGGGTCAGTACAGAGTGAGCTGTTTTATAAACACAGAGTTGACTCAGAAATATTGAAGGTAGTGAGACACTGGAACAGATTGCCCAGAGAAGCTGTGGATGCCTCATCCCCGGAAGTGTTCAAGGTCAGGTTGGACGGGGCTTTGAGCAACCTCGTCTAGTGGAAGCTGTCCCCGCCCATGGCAAGGAGGTTGGAACTAGATGTTCTTTAATGTCCCTTCCAACTCAAACCATTCAATGATTCTGTGATTCTAATCCATGGGTTATCTATTTTTTCTGTTCTTTTAGCAGTTAAATAATGTTTACCTTCCTAATATTCTACTACCCACTATTTTTATTCTTCATTTGCTCAACGGGTGTCCTTGATTTTTAGCTTTCCTATGTCTTTCCTGGCTGACTGACCCTATTTTCTGATGCCTTTAATGGACTGGAGCTTGGGGATCTTGGGGAGTATATCAGAAAACGCACTTTAACAGGAAGGACTGTACATACCTCCTGTGGATGGACAGGTGGGAGTGAGGACTACGGGGTCAAGAAGGAGAGCTTTGACTCCATCTCCCACAGTTCTCAGTG
Source organism: Burhinus bistriatus (assembly GCA_013397275.1). NCBI lineage: Eukaryota > Metazoa > Chordata > Aves > Charadriiformes > Burhinidae > Burhinus > Burhinus bistriatus. The sequence goes on along the minus strand of VYXH01000028.1, from coordinate 299,068 downwards.
AAGCATCTTCTAGCAGTGCTGTTCAACCCAGTTCAAGTCATCCTACCCCCAGCCTCCAAGGCTCCACGTGGTCCCTGCTGACCCCCACCACCCTACTGCCGCAGGGCTCTGTGCAGCCGCGCAGTCATGCAGCTGAAGCAGTTCCTCAATACGGCTCTCCACACAGCTGCACAAACAGCTGCACAGCCGCAGGGGACGGAGGCAGTGGCGTGGGTCAGCGTGGGATGGTGGCCGGGACCATCAGCAGAAACTTACATCCTTGTCTGGGAGGCGGGGTAGTTGATGCAACGTGCAACCGGTGGTGAAGCAGGCGAGGCAAAACAGTGTGAAACGAGGGATGATCGTGATCTAACATCCCTATCACAGACACAGTTTGTCAGCAAATGCCAGTTCTGGGGAAATTTACACATAACTCCTTGCTGAGGCTGTATGTTTAATCTTAATTGAGCTCTTGGGCCATATCAGCTCCCTCCTCACAAATCCTGGCACCTTTGGTGTTGTTCCTTAAGCACAGTTACCACTGACCAAAATATTTTCTCCATCATGCACTTTCTTGGAGAAGAGGATAGGATAATGTTGGAAATGCAGTGCGGAAACATAAGGTCTTCTCTGTCAAGTGGTAACAAGAGGTTGGGAAATGAGGGTTGGTCCCACTAGCAGAAGAAAAACAGTGACAGAGAGACCCTAGCCATTCATTTTTGTCTGTGTTATTCACAGTGTGTCTATAATCTTCACCTTCATTGAACTACTTCTTTGGACAGCTCTGCTTTGGTTATCCAGCATGTACTGACTCTCGGCCCTTCACTTTTCCATTGGATTTGTTGCGCACCTTATCACGGCATGATGTTAGCTGCTTGTCCCATCAAATCTGGTGCTTTAAAGGTCTATGTTACCATTTTGCCAAAGACAATGCACTTTTTCAATCAGGCAGTGGCCTTATGGAGTCTTGGATTAGGCAAATGGTACATCCACACTCATGTACCAAGACAGGGATCCTGCCTTGTTCATCATGTGCCACTGAACACCACCAAAGGCTGCTTCATGAAGAGGGCTCTTTTCCCACCAGCTCGACAGGGGAAAACATCATTAAGTTTCATGGGACTGGGTTTTGCCTTTCTACAGAGGGAGGATATGACCCATACCACATGGATGGCCCATAGGAGCAACGGCAGCTCCAGGGCCACAGCAGTGGCTTCAGAGTGTCTCTGGAGGAACAATAATCTTCCTCCTCTTTCCCTGCAGAGCAGACAGAGGAGCAAACAGCCTGTGCTGGTGGATTTGCCCCTAAAAGCATCTAGCTCCTCTGTGATTGACAGTGATAGCACACGTACTTTGAAAGCTCTAATGTTGATGATTAAGCCTTAATAAAAGCAAATAAGGTGGTGTCTGTGTGTACCCCAGTCAGCCAAGCAGATATCTACCTGGCATCTTGTAAATTAATCTGGGTGTTTATGCTGTAGATCATGATGAACGTGTTGCTATAGCAACCTACATTTCTTCCATTTTTTTGCTGCTAATTATCCTAACATCACCACCAGCTACTAAATCTTTGAATTCCTAATGAAGGCGGGTGGAAGGCAGTTTCTTGATAGATCTCTCTTACTATATCAGCAGGATGAGATAATTAAAGATTAATGGATATTGATTATATAGGGTTTATTGGAGCCTTCCATTCTAATACACTTGTGCTTGTGCACCCAGAGGATCTGCCTGATTTTGCTTCGCTCGTTCTGTCAATCTGCTCCAATTGCTGGCGAAATCGCGCTAGGAGAGTGCACTTTCTGTCAGATGCTCAATGCCCTGCTCCCACAGACTTCAAGCCTTTGACAGCTTGGGATTTGGGTCCCCAAATTCAGCTCTTCTCACTGGCAGAGTTGTCACAACCCCTATGAGCATAACCTGGTTTTCTGTTGGGTTTCCTTTGTCCAGGATTGTTTCTTTTGGGGAGGGAGGGTGGATGTTGCTGATTTTTTGTTTGTTTGTTTGTGTTTTGTTTTGGTTTTTTCCTTAACTGATAAAGTATAAAAGCAAAATGTTGTTACCATCCTGGAAAGGTAAATGTTGTCAGTCATTGCTGAGATACTGGATGTTGTTGAGGTTATCAATGTTGGAGAAGACACTAAGCAATAGATCTCCCTTGGAGATTACTGCTTCAGGCTGTTAGCAGACTCAAAGACATCTTGAAGATGTTACCACCACAGCTTCAAGCTTTCTTTTTAAGGTATTACAACTAGATAACCTTTGTTTCCTTACAGCTATAATTTTGTTTCAGCGTTGTAATGTCACGACAAAAGCTCCTCAGGATAAGCCTTCAGTATGTGATTCTTCACCTGACCCTGATGAGATTCCCTTTCCTCTGGAAATTCAGCATTGCTCCATGAGTTGCCATCTGTGTCTAATATTGCCCAGATATTTCAGAGTTGCTAAAGTCACTTAGAGAAGAGAGGAAACGTTAACTGAAATCGGAAAATGTACACAGAAACATGTCAACTTTGGCCTTGTCCCAAGAACAGGGTAAAGGAAGAAAATGTTCTTTTTATTTTTTGCCTTTGCAACTGGCTTTTGAATACTGGTTATTCCACATTTTTTACTTATTTTTGTACTTAAAAGCAAGCTGAGATACAGCTATGAAAAGTGCTCCTTAAAGGTTTTTGCATGTAAGGCTCTGATTGGAGGAAAGAGAAGAGCTAGAAAAAGTGACAGCAATCAGGAAGCCAAAAATGCATCAGTCTCTGGATTTAGGGCTTTTTTCCTGTGTTTACATCTTAATTAAAGCTATGCTATATGTTGTTTTTATTCCGCAGTTTACCTTTCTGTTTGGCCCCTATGCACACACCTGATGGCCTGGATTTTGCTCTTCATTGAATTTTGCATTGGTGTAACATGACAGTAATTCCACTGAGACCACTGAGATTTAGATCAGAATCCAGAGTAGTAATTCCATATATTAAAAAGCTTTACAATTTCTATAAAGTAGTAGTAAAGGAAAAATATTGCTGGAAAAAAAGTATTGAAGAGAATTGTTTCCTAGCCAAGACCTTGGATACCAGTTTCAGCAAAGAGCAAAGTTGCATTATATGCTCCTGTAAATGGAATTTTAATCTACAAATGCTGGCAGTCCCTTAATTAGTGTTTGTAGCAGTGTAAGTTGGAGTACACTGGTGTTTAGGATTTATATTATGTCCACCTAATATAATTACTTTCTCTTATATTCAGTGCAGTAAGCAATAAAATAATTAGGCAGCTTTTCAAATTTATCAAGGTAGCAGTAGCAGAGAAACCTTTTGTTCCATTTTTACTATGTGGATCCTGAAGGCTGGCAGCACAACAGTGATTCATGCCACAATCATGGCTTAAAAATCCTTTTTGCACAATAAGCCAATGAAATTTGGTATGCCTTCTGGATTTTCTGCGCATGGAGATTAACTGTGTTGTGTGGCAGAGGTCAGAACAAAGAAAAAAGCCCAGTTCCTCAGCAAACATAACAAGTTAGAGCCAATACATTTAAAATAGACGTGGTTTTTTCTCCACATACAAAAAAATTCTCTCACATATCTATTGTTTTGCTTAACAGCCATATTAGAGAAACATTGTGAAGCTATGCAAGTGCATTTTAGCCTTATATGGATGTTACCAGGTCATCAGTTGAGTGCCCTCAGCTAAAAAAAAAATCAGGAAAATCAAATTAGAGTCACTGAAAAGCTATATTGAACCTGAATGCTAAGTTTTGATCTAAGCTAAATTTATTTCAAACCTGGAACAAGTTAGTTTTGAGTGGAAATGATGTCTGTCTCTGGTTTTGCATACCTTCCACCATAAACCAAGAAAAGAGTGTTCCAGCTGAGTTTTGCTTTGAGTTTCTTAGTTCATATGAAACTCAAAATGAAACTCTTGATTGTGTGAACCAAAACTGGAAAAAAAATGCACACAGCTTTAGACGGCATGTTGCTTGCAGAACGACTGTGTCATCACAAACATTAAGGGCAATGCTTCGGTTTTCCTTGCATGCCTACAACAGAGACGAGGGGAATATATTCTGATCCCCTTATATTTCTGGTGATCTCCTGCACAAAAATTAGATAGGATTCCATTCACCTCCTAGGTGTAAGCTCTGGGCATCTCGTAAATACATCCGTGGGATTTATGCATAAGGGAAACAACTCTGCCATGCTGTGAAGCTAACAGTTTCACAAGCTTGGAAGTGATATGCTACTTCAAAGTGCAAGTCTGTTTTCCTTACACACATTTCCAAGTACATTTAGAAGCAATTTGTCTGATATATTTTTAGTGGACATGTGAAAATGACGAGAAAGGATGAACGTTTGTAATAATAATTCCTCTCGCTGCTCCATCCACCTCCATATACCTCCCTAATTTCTCTCACTGGTTCAGGCACTAGCTATTCTTACTCCTCCCACTGATTTCCTGTTTTATTATCATTCCTATCATAATAGCACTAAGAAACCTGATCATACATAAAACCTGTCTGCCCTTAATATTGGTGAAGCATAAAGTGAACTGTGGGCTTAACAGAGGGGAAAAGCAATGCCCAAGGCTGTTAAAGCCAGAGGACATCAGAGTTCCTCATGTTACAGCGTGTGGTAGTATATATTTCCTATATAAACCTATAGGGTGACACTTCCTAGAGACAGTCCACCTCCCCAAGCCTTTACAGAGCCAAGATGTCTCCGGTAAGTCAACCCTGTGCAATATCTCTCTCTGCCCTCCCAAATGTTTGTCTTCTCTTGAGCCTGGTGCTGGGCATCCAATAACTATATTTGCCAGAAAAATGCGAAATAAAACAGAACCACCACTCTGGGGGGAGGGTTGTGGAGAAAACAAAGACACATCCTAATCATGTTATTTATAGGTTCAAAACTTTGTGCTGATTTTAATTGAAGAAATATTTTAAACATTTATCCAGGCTTGTAGAAGCATGTATTAGTCATTGACTTATATATTCTTCTACATGTGCTCAATATTTAGGCAATTTACTATTTTTATCTTAATTAAGATAAATCTTCTCAGCCAGCAACAGGCTAAGTCATCTGTACTGTCATAGCAGTCAGGCCGCCGAGGCGCTGGATTTTGAGACGTGTCTGCCTCAGTGGGAGGGTTCCTAGAAGAAACATTCATTTCTGCGGCACTGTCATTTAGAAACGAATGTATGTAAACCTGCTTTGCAATGAAAAGTTGAAGGAGCTCAGTCTACCCAGCTTAACAAACGGAAGGTTAAGGAGCAAACCCCATGAAAAAAAAAAATGTCAGGCAGGGCTTTTCAATCTAGCAGAGACATGACAAGAACCCTGTCACTAAAAGCTGTTCAGGGAAGAAGAGGCATTTTTTTTCCCAGTTATTTAACCATAGGTTCAACAAATGAAATGTTCACTGTCATATGATGTTTGTGAGTCAAAATGGATGTATTTTGAAAGACATTCACTGGGTCTTGTGTATGCTTTGGGAATGGATTCTGTGGTGAAACTCCAACACCTCTAGGTTAATTAGATTGTCATGGTGGTTCTCATTAGCTGAAATCTTTATACGGCCATGTCTATTTGCAGTGTCAGGTGTTGTGTCTGTTTAGTACACAAACACTCCAATATCCTAAAGAAGTGGTCTGCACTCCATCTGGAACATTTTCATATTTTACGTATAACCTGGATAATATGGAGAAACAAATTTGACAGCTCATCTTTCAAAATCATTTTTGGGGCTCTAATGATGAAATAGGCAAGTTAAATTATGTATATCCATGTATTACCTGTTCATGGTAACATAAAATCAGCAGCCTAACAAAAGTTACACATTTTATCTGATTATTTTTTTTCAAATTTACTAGAATGTACTTTACAAAATGAAGCTTATGGTAACATCTCCATAGACTTTCGTAGCAGAGCATAAACTAGTGTCAAATCTGAAACTGTTTACCTGGCTCTGGCAAGCAAATTTCACAAGTTCTAGAAATTCAATTTCCTCATATAAATGCTTTGGGATCAATCAGAACTGGTGGAGTTTGACAGGAATTCCCATGTAATTATTAACATTTCTGAACTTGTGCAGATCACGCCACTGCAAAAAAATCAATTTGGGATACCTTGCTAGTTCTTCTGATTCTTACGGAAACAAACAAATATGGAAAGAAAAAAGTAGAAAGAAATGAAGAAAGAAAGTCTTTCCCGAATATCAAAAGAGAAATTATGGGGAAAATTATTTATTGGGAAACATTAAAGAAACCCCCCAAGGCAAGGGGGGTTGGAACTAGCTGATCGTTAAGGTCCCTTCCAACCTGAAGCATTCTATGATTCTACAATTTTTTATTTCATTCAGAGCAGTTTTATTCCTGTGTTCTCATATTCATTAATGGTACAGAGCCTGCCCTGAAAAATTCACTGGGATAAGCCATATAAATGCATATTTCCCCTTTAGTTTTCCTTCTTCCATCTTGCAAGACAGAGAAGGCCGTGAAGCCCTGCAGCTAACGGCATCATAGAAAGTACGGGAGGCATTTCCAGGATCGCGCCTTTTGCTTTTCTAGCCCACTCTCCGTGCTTCCATCGGTGGTCCTGAAGCACGCGACAAACAGGAAGCCTCCACAGAATCTTGCACAAGCGCCATCTGCCCTACTTAAAACTCCAGTCATCCTGTCACATCTGTGGCTTCCTTCAACCTTGATTTTCACCTTATGTTTAGTCACAGTCCTTACCATCCAAAAGGAAGATGATGCATACTGCTAGATACAATCTATATAATTATGTGTGTGTATATATATACATGAACACACACACACATATATACACATTTATATATATCTCATTTATCACCAGTGATAACAAGTATAGCAGTTTTTATTTTTTCCTACTGTTGCTCACAAAGACTACGCAGAAAAACAGTCCTGAAATTGCCAGAACATAAGTTAAACAACACTGTGTTTTGTTATAAAAATACAAATTGTTTACAGCAATTTATAATATGCAGATATGTTTTAAATGGGCAAATCCTAACATTGCCTACTTGAATTCTAGCAGCTAAGTATAATTCAGCACTTCTTTAATTTTCTATTATATTCATGCTAAGTGATTTTCATGCACATCAGATACTGTATGCAGCCTGAAGTAGCAGTGGATACAGAAAACTAAAATCCTTATAGCTGGTACTGAGAGATAAAGAAACGGAGGGGTTTTTTAATATTAGAAGTAGATTTATGGTAAAATTAGATGATGGGCTAATCCCTAGACACTGTCCACATTCCGTTCATAGAAAGAGCTCTTTTCTACAGTCTTTGCATATGTTCATTTAAAATGTTTTCTCCTCAACTTATCAGTCTCTGTCTAAGCAAAATTTGATCGAGTGCAGGAAATACCATGAACTGACTATTGACAGAGAATACCCAAACATCTGTATCACACAGATTTTACTATATCCAGGTCCAATTTTGTGGTCTCAAGGTGAATATTACCACTGGAGTATGTAAAGAAATTCTTGAGATCTCCATGCAAACTAAGGAAGCCCCACTGTTCTGGACAATGCGTCATAAAAGGAGTTGGATGAAGTCACAATAGTGAAAAGCACAAATATAAGGGCTCTGGCACTCCGCTGTTGGGGCAAAGGATCTTTGGTGGTTAAAGTCTCATCTCCTTGAAATTAGAGAAGGTAACTGTTTACCCCACTAGGACATTTCAGCAGGAGAAAAAAGACATCTGCCTATCAATGTGTTGATTTTGTTTGTATAAATAGTTTCACTATCACTGTTACTAAAAGTATTAATATTATTTCTGGGGAGATTCTAGGCTTTCATCAGTGGCTGGATACTAAAAAAAACATATCACAAAGAGTTTTTTCCCCAAAGTGCCTTACCAATCAACAAAATTAGGTGAGGTTGCCCTGTGAGGAACATTCAATCACACACTGATGGCTTCCGCAAGCGTTTTTAGTTTTGTCCTTCTCAGGGACCCAGCCTAGGGGACCATGGGCAGGTTCATTTTCAGTGTGGTCCGTGGGAATGCCAGCATCAACACATGATGCCACAGAGCTCACGGAGATCAGCAGAGCAATACCACCAGTAACCCAATAACGGGTGCTATTGTGATGATAAAGGTATTAAAGTTTCCTGTTGACCCCGACATGAGCACAGGAAAGGTATATTGCCACACTGTTCTGATCAAAAGAGTCTTGAATTTTTCAGCTATGATAAAATCAAAGCTGTTGCATGCACAGAAATGACATCTTTTTTAATGTATGAATCTAACTGAAAAAACATTTTTTCCAGAGAGGCTATACTATCATTTTCTGAACTTTTATTACAGGAGTTCTGTACCTATCGTTTTCATATGCTTCCTTAACCAGCAAATGATGTGGTAAAATTGTGGGTAGTGGCAGCATGAAGAACAGAACCATTTTAATTTGTCCCATCTGGCATATTAACATTAATAAAAGATGTTTAAAAAGAAATGCCTTGAAAGGCTTTCACCTACTGATTTAACAAGATAATAAGGAAAGCTTGCAATCTGCCACTAAATATAACTGATAAGAATAAGAGTGAGTTTAAAACGATAACAGAGATTAACCTCCGAACACTGATATAAAAAGGAAAAAAAAACCCTGCTGATTGCAACATATGAACATTAAAACTGGCAACCAAAATGTCTATTATTTTTGGCTAATAGGGTATATCCGAGTACAGACTATCACCAATTTAACAAACATTGCGAACCATCGAGGGACTTTACACCAATCAGGTCAACGCATAGACGGAGCATTCCTAACCCCATAATTGCCCACCGAGGGTACCCCATGCTGGGGAATTAACTGCTCTTTGATTGTTCCATTAAAATTTAACCAATGAATCGTCCTATTTTCAGGCTGCTCTAAAGGGGAAAGCAACATTTTTAATTTGTCTAAAATAATTATACCATTACTTATTTTTGTTGTTTGTACTCCAGTATTTAAATGCCCTGAGTGGTTTATCAGAGGTGGAGAGGGTTGGCTGTGGAGACCACTACCCTTAATTCCCCCCACTGCCCTGCTTAGTCACAGATTTCAGTCGTTTGTGCCTAAATTTAAATTCAGTAAAATAAATGGAATACTCAGGATTTTCACAAGCTAAGTAGCAAATTTTGTGGTATCCCCCTTTCCCCTGGCAACCTATTCCGATGCTGACAATGGGCTCACTCTTCTTGCTCTGTGTTGCCTGCCTCAGAGCCACCTTCTCATCCCTGCCTCGGTCTGTTTCTCGGAGCAAAGAGATATTTTTTTCCTTTCATTGTTCACAAAGAGATTTGTATTTAAGTCTGTGAGAAGGTGCATGCTCAATTTTCATTCCCAGGAAAACAACAGTTGGTATACGGTATGTCTGATACTGCAAGAGCGAGATTCACCTTCTGTGTTCCCAGCTGGGATGAGAGAAGCTGGTGGCATCCAAGTATGACTTTCGGGGTCATAGAGGTGTGCAATAAACCAATATTAAGCATTATTGGCCAGGCTTATATACCACACTCACCTCTTAGGCATTACTTAAAAGCATTCGTAACTCAGGCAAACAACTATTTTAATTCATCTTAAAGCGAGAGGCAAGTTTCTGAGCCAGACCCAAACAAGTGTCGCAGCAGAGCCAGCCGGCGAAGCCACAGCCTGCCCTCCACCCTGCCCCTCTTGCTCCAGACCTCGTCTTCTCTCCATCAGATGCTGCCCGTCACGCCAGGTAGCTCTGTACGGTTTTGACAGGCGGAAATGGGCGCACGGATATGAATGATCTGCGCGTCTTCCCAAAACCCCACAGCGCCCTATGAGGAAACTAAGGATCAAGATGCAGGAGAAAATCATGTGAAAAATACCTGAAACTGATGTAAATGTCAAAATATTTTAAAATATAAGAATTTCCGTTAGCTATATAAATAGAACCGCAAGAAAAAAATGACACTGGCTGTAATGTAGCTGTGACAAAGAGACAGTGAGAAGTAATAGCATGTATCACTGTTTACAGAAATAATGGGTTTTATTTAGCATATCTGTTTTCAATGGGTTAGACAGTGTATGTATTCCAATGTGTTCATGTCTCCAAATTGGGGATCAGATTACAGAATATGACAGACGATGAATTAGGGAGATGGGACCACAACAAGACAAAAGTTTATTAAAAGTTTAAGAGCTCTTAAAACCAGACTCAGTCTAGACAAATTGTGCCAATGAATGCATGAGGAAGCTGCAGGAAAATTGCAGAAAATATCAGAATGTTTAAGAGATGTTTTTAATGCTTACTCAATGTAGGAAAAGACTATCTGGGCTATAAAATGGCTGACATTGCTGTTTATTTACAGAGAGCCTGAAACACAAGAATTTTATGGACATTTTCCTTTCTGTTTTATCTCTGATGGTAAATATCAAGCCACAATGTAGATGGGTAGAGAATATGACAAGTGGTTCCTGTCAAAGGAGAATTCCTAAAATCAAGCAACATCCTTAATTGCTGTGATGGCTCAGGTGCTTTTAAAGATACTTTATAGGTGGAGAAACAATGTTATAACAGCATTTTTGGGGAAGTATTTCAGGACATCATTCCTTTAACCAATTTCTGGGATATTTCATTTGGGGGGGGGGCTTTCTTTGCTTCTGTATTCTGACATTTAAATGTAGGCCCCGGATGCCTTTTCCCTCACCACGCCAAATGTCTTAGTTCATTGCTACCAGTGGTAACGTCATCACGTGTTTTGCTTCACAACAGATGTTACTATCTCCCAGTATTTTTAGCACTTGGGTGTCTAAACTTGTCTAAGCCTGGTTAAACTATGTGATGGCAGAACTTAAGCAGCCACCAGCATTTTGATCGTACTAATGTTCCCACCACCGCTGCCACCAGAGTAGATTTACTGAAATTAATTTGTTTGACAAGTCCAATGAATTAGAGAAGCGATTTGTCATATAGTGCCATATTCCTTCTCTGTGTATTTGTACCTTGCATAACAAAATGGGAATGTGGTCCAGTTCTAGGGCTCCATCACCCACCCCCTCCTCCTCCTCAGCGTCGCCAGCACTACCCAACACCGTCATTCAAAAAGGTAAACACATTTTATTTCATAACATATTCCAATATGTTCAAAATGTATTTTGACATGTTCTTCTTCCCTAGCTATGCCTATTTTCTAAACACCCTGGCACATTGTCAACACTGCTGATTCACTGTGGTCCTTCTTTGATTGCTGTGATATCAATTAAAGTTGGAAAGATGTCACAAAGAACTGTCGGGGAGGGGAGGGAATCGCATTTATGTCCTACAACACAAATGTATGTGCACATCTGATTATTCACAGGATTACAAATTCATAACGTAAATTTAACCAAGGCTTACAAACTGACAGTTGTGTAACTGACAACGGAACCCTTAAAAATGCTGCAAAGATTTGTCTCAGTTACATAAATGAGCATAGGTGAATAATCAAATACTGACATAGTGATCTGCCAATTTCTTTTTCCTTTCATACGAGCCTTTTCTTAAAGAAATGGGAAATGTACGACTAGAACACACGTTGCAATTGTCACCAATAATAATAAAAAAAAAAATGCTTACTTAGAGCGCACGTTAGAAACCTATCCCTACACTCTTTAAACGGAGATGGACTTCACGTGGAAATTAGGGTGGACAAAGGATTTGGGACTCTCCCTTCTCTAACAGAATATGGAGGTTTTTTCGAGGCATCATCTAGGTTTTCTGTTCATGCAAGCTTCTCTAGACCCAATGAAGTCGAGGGAGTCAGACTTATTAGAAACAACTGACGCTGTAGCCCGCAGTGTTTCTGTCTCTCATAGAAACATTTTGTGACATTAGTCTGATTACAGCAGTGCAGCACAAAGTTTCCCATCATAATCAAGATCACTGATTGAGCGGCTGTCACAGGGTTTAGGTGTGATACATGTGGTGTCATCTAAGAATCTGCATGTAGACAAAAAATGGGACTTTGAAGGTCAAAGTTTGTAAACCTACTGCAAATATATATACCCTTTCCTTTTTTTCCTCAGAAACTTTATTCATTGCAAGCTCCAGTTGTGTTTAGTAAGTAATATGTGAACCTACTGAAGTGCAAATAGAAGAAGCTATACTGAGAACACCATGGTGGTTTTGAAGTTGCTGACTTGGAGTAGACTAACCTGCACTGAAGGCAATTAGCATCTACATGGGAGATTCAGATTGAACACAAACTGGGCTTGGGGGAAAGGACAGTGTTTATTCAGACCTTGGAGGCTATTGTATTTTTGCCTGTGCTTAGCAATATTGATATTATCACACAGCACTTGATCAGTGCATGTTCACAGCTTGCAAGAAAAAAAAAAAAATAGAACATATGCTTAGAGGAAGTGTTTGTAATGCAGTTATCCTCAGAGCACACTGGGACCTGACCTTGCCTAAATATCTTGAGGAACTGGACCTGATACCTAGCATACAATCCCTTATAGTGGTACAAGCTCACAGCACTTAAAATTAGTATCTGTGGCTTATGGACTGAGATAAGGTCCATGAAGCCGTATGTTTGACTATTTATGTTCAACACCATATCCTCAGCCTTACGGGAAGGTAAAAGATATAAAATTTATTTTTATATATATATATATATCACTGTCATTGCAGGCTTCTCTGAATATCATACAAAAATACCTAAATCTTCCATACTCTAAAGTAATATAGTGAAAACACAAAAAGTTGCAAAAGTCATTAAAATGCTTGTTTGATGGTGGGAGAATTTAGTTCCAATGCAATCTTCAGCTTACTTCATGAAATAAACTTGAAAATGGAGGATGCAAAAGAGCTCCACAGAGAATGAATCTTATTTCACCAGGATGTTGCAGCATTTTATTTTAGTTTAAGATGATACAAAATAGTCTTGATCAACTGTTTTTTTCTCCCCTCCCATAAGGTTCTACTTTAAGACCTCCATATGCTCAATTTTAATAATTTGCTTCCAAAACCCAGGAATGATTCCAAATGTGAGTTATGGAAATATTATGCTTTTTATTAAAAAAGAGAAATCCAAAGCTTAGGTACAAAATCTTTGAAATACATGGCATGGAAAAAAATACTTTTAATCGCATTCGCAGATTCTGTCCCTTTTCCTCTGGAAACAGAAACTACTCTAATAATATTGTTGTAAATGCTATAGAGAAGTTTCCTCTTGTTGCAGTGTGGTTTTGTGAGCTACCTCAGTAACTTAGCATTGCTAACCATCACTTGGCATGCAGCTGCCCCTCGGCTTCCTACTAGCGAAGGGTCTCCGCAAAGGTGGGCTGGACAATTTGGACATTTTGTGCCAGGAAAAGAGGCAACTGCTTTTGCAAAAGTAATCGCCATGTTAGGGAATCAGGAAGACACTTATGGAAAAGGATGAAATTTCTTGTTGTTTTTGTGTTAGGACTAAGTACTACATCATTGGAAAAGACTGTGGAGGAAGACATACTGGGATCACCTGTTTAAACAGAAAAAAGAGAGTTCATTAACTTTGAGTACACAGCTTAGTGAGATGTTCCACCTACTAGTTTGTCAGAGCATATTGACATGCAGCTCCAGGGTCTAGGTACAAAGCACAGACAAAACCCTCTTCTCTCTGTGGGTGAAGGAAGACTACTCACTAAGCACAACATACAGCCCAGCAAGGTTGCTGAGATCCTGCAGAAGCTCCTGCTGTTGACCCCATAACTGAAGTTTCTAGGACTAGGAGAGGGTGTTTCTCAACAGTCCTCCTGCACCTGCAGAAACTCTTTCCTCTACGTGGTGCACCGCAGCTGTATTTTAGCCATCTTCAGCCACTATTAACAGATTTGAGTGAGTGGGAGTATTTTGAGCTATTACTTTGCAGGACCAGACCTGTCCTGTAGCAATGCTCCTACCGTATAGAGACATGGAGGGAACTGGAAATTAGGGAACCAGTGCTTCAGTTACAGTACACAGCCATCGGCATCCCAGCTAAAGTATGTCATTCATCTGTACCAGAGGAGAGTCTTCTCCTGTTTGCATCACTCAATGCATACAGGAAAGGAGCTAAGCCAAAATTACATGTGTATTTTCAAATACATGAACCCACTGCCAGCAATTGATATCATGAGCAAGAAGGTTTGTAGGTTGAAAAGTGCTCTAGAAATCCTTTTTTGGGGTCTGGACAAGCTAGAATAGCCATCTCCTGAAGATGTGAATGGGATGAATATTAAGCTGCTGCAGGTCATTACAGCAATGATGACAGAAACAACTGGAAGCTGGAAGGCACCATCCAGAGCTTGTTGAAATCAGTGAAAACATTCCTCAAGACTTTAATAGGCTTTGGCTCTGTCCTGGAGAGAGCGAACGGGGAAAAGGGAGCTGTTTCCGAATGGAGTCAGAATAAGGGAGTGTAGCTGGAATGAACACATATGTTCCTACCATATGGGTGGAGAGCTCTGGGAATTCTTCCATATTGGTCCTGAAGTCAAATACAATTTGTTTTTCTAGTTTGGATAAACTAGATCCTCTAGTGAAGAATATTTAACTTCAGATGAATGCTGAGCCTGGTGTCTTCAGAGACCGATTTGTAAGCCCATGAGCCCGTCTAGACTGTGAGAAAGAGAGCACATCCTAGGTTGACTGGGCTTGATCCACAGTTATAATTGAAAAGCTGAAGAAATCTCTACCCAAAATGCTGCATTCTCTTTGCCTGTATTTATTATTTTTAAGGACATCTGATTTGCTTAGTTTTACTTTTCATAGTTGTGGAGGTCACTTTTCAGTCACTCTGTAGGAATTGTATTCTATACGAAACACTTTCAGTCAAAGGGAGGGTTTAACTGGAAGCATCACGGGGTATAGATCACCTGTACAGAAAAATTTGCATTTCTACTTCAGTGAAGCACTATATTTATTTACTTATATTAATGTTGGGATTGATGTTCAGGTAACTTAGTTATATGTGTTTCTCAGCATATTGTCAAGTTGGTGCCCTTATAATAATTATTTTTAATTATTTCAGGGCTAAGTCCTGCATTCAACAGGTTTTTTTGGCATTAGTAAAGACTAGCTAAGAACTTGCACTTTGGCCAGTGCCTCATTCACAGTTCATTTTGGGCCCATGTAATTAGCAACGTGTGAATCGTTAATAGCCAGAAGATGAATTTTGGAAATCCAGAACTTTTATGCTGAAATGTATCAGAGCTTACAGAACAATAAGTCTCATTATTCTGAAAGTTCTCCAGTACCCAATTCTGTAGTCATCAACATAAGCTTTTTCATGTAATTTGAAAAACTTCCTCTGTCTTTTTGGATGAGGGGTACTATAAGGATCACCCCATGTAATAATAATTTTGTATTTTTTATCATCCAGATATGTACAAAGACACATGAAATTTTAAAAAACAATGTTGGTAAAGAAGTTATTCACACTTTTTCAAAGCTGAAAACTTTGATTTAGTTAGTGAAAAATCTCAAACGATTCTTTAGTTGTCTAAGACAATTTACTTGTCTGTGTATAGATGAACACAGGCTATTACTACTTTAGGTTAAACGAAGAAGATGTACAGATTTGCTTAGATTAATTTAGACATAATTCAGATGGACCAGGGTGTTGTTTGAGAAAGTGATTAGCACGAAGATTACTAGCCGCAAATGCATTTGATTGACATGTGTTTCAGACTGCAATTAATTAACAATATGTTTCTCTTATGTCACCAAGAATTTTTACACATGACAATGAACATACAACTTTAATTCAAACAGCACCTCTGAGGTGGGATGACCCGAATAGTTTCCACCCGGAGGACTATTGCATTTCTCTTCTGATCCTTGCCAGCTGGTTGCGGAGCAGCAGCCACTTACTCCTCACTTGAGGAAGGGTGATAGGTAACAGCTCTGGTATCAAGTGGGTGGGGGGGAGAGAAAAAAACAAATGCATGGGCCATGCAGATAAGTCTGGTGACAGTAATAAGAAGGGCTGATAACATGACACAGAGAAGTATAAACTAATTTCAGGGGACCTTGGCAATTTTTTATTTTTTTTTCGTCCTCTAAAAGTGATGGTCTAGTATGTTTTCTCTCATCAGGACTGCACAGTCCTGTGTTAAATATAAGGTTTACCAGCAAAGCTGAATAAAAGCCTAGATCAGCACAAGACCTTGTTACAGAGGATTTTGTGGTGCTTTCTGGACACAGCACAGCACCAGTTTGTAAATCAGCTCATGAAGCAGTTGATGGCTGTGTGGAGAAATTTGGATTGGAAACTCTCATTTTGAGAGTCGCTACAGTGTGCCGAAAACCCATCAAAACTGCACAAATATTCCTGATTCAGTACAAACCACTCCATAGCTGCCATGGCAATCCCAGAGGACCACAACAGGCGAAGGAGTGGTCTGTAAGGGAGCTGCTCCAGGATACAATCCTGTCTCAAAAACATGCTTCTTTCTTACCAAAAAAATATTTGAGACATCTACAAAGCAACTCAGAGAATTGCATCACCTACAAAACAAATAAAATGTAGTCTTACTCTATATTTTTATTTCAGTTTCTCCAAGCTGTATGAACATGGGTAATGCATTTGCCTTTCGCAGGAACTTTCGAGACTTTCCAGAGGAGTCTTTTGTTTGGAGATGGACTGCTCTGTCTGGGACAAACTGGTGACTAATGGGCTTGCTATTGGGGCAGCCAGTCCTAGTTCCTGCACTTTGGTTGTTTAATGCTTCCATTATGAGAGATACTCGCAAGCTTTCCTGAGAAGTTTAAGAAGTCTTAACACCTCTTCTGGAAACAAGCATTTGGAGTTTGGCAAGGAGAAAGCCTCTGGGCTGGAGAAGAGCCTTTGTCCCAGATATAAATATCTCAGATATAAATATCTGCTGTGGTTTGTCTTCCTCAAGAAAATTTGGACAGCCTGTCAAAAGAATAACTGCACATGAATATGCTCATCAAAGTCCAGACCTCGGCTGCTGCCAGAGCAGTAGCAGCAGCACTACATGCTGCAATGGAAAAGCATAGATATGGCCTGGATGCTCTCGCTGGGGTGGGAAAACAAAGGCAAAGAGGTTCAGAGCTGCTTAGATCATGCTCTGGACAGGTAAGTATCTTTTAGTGGATGATTTGCTGGAACACTAGGTTGGAGAGTAGGCAGTGCTTCTGGGCTCTGCATAGACATATCCCAGAAACTGGTCTGGATTCAGCACTCACCTCTCTAAGCTGCTGCTACACCCCTGGCTTTGGGAAGTGGAAAGGAGGGAAACACCTACAGGCAGGTTCCCTATGGTGAGAAACTGGAAGAGGAAGAAAGAAAAGTGTCACGTTCATCATCAATATAAGCATGTGCATTATAATACAGGCTTTGGTCGTACAATAATGCTATGTTTTTCCACCAGACACCTTCTGCGTTCAGTGTGTGCGAAAGAGAATTAATGTTGCAGGGTGTCCCATCAATCTGATGCTGTTGAGCGTCCACAGATCCACAGACACCTCTCCGTCCTCCTGCAAAGGACTCGGAAGTCCTTAACCGCCACTTGGTTGGCCATCAGAGCCAAGCAGGAGATACCTTCGTTCAACATCTTAGCCAAAGCACAGCTCTTCTAATAGCACAGCTCTCCTACTATTACACTGCAATATTAGCATTGGATCTGAGCCCAAATCCTGATGTGGGATTTAACTCACTATTCTGGCCCAGAGGCAAAAAAGTAATCCTGGCAATATACTGTAAATGGGCTAAACAGACATAAATCCTGGAATTATTAACATGCATAGCATCCAAAACTGTCCTAAAAATACAAAGCCTATACCCCTTTTATATTAGGCGTAGAAAATACTCATGAAAGAGAAGCCAGCCTGTGAAAGATGTTATTTTATCCATACATATAATCTGGGTTTTTATGCTTCTGCTGTTCAGTTTTGTAAACAGCTGGTAACCAACTGTAATTCAGATTTGAACCTGATAACTTTACTTCTCTTACTCATTAGATAAAAATAGCAAAATTGTTGGGCTGTATTTTCTTAAATCAAAGAAAATATTGACAATCACATATTTCTCCTCTTAACATAACCCTCTGGAAATGCCTTACATAACCATGTAATGAAGATTACAACTGCATTGTCAAAAGGAGCCCAGTGCTAAAATTTGTTACAGAGACATTAGGGTAAGTGTTCCCAATTGTGAGCAGGTGGTACAAACACGAACCCTACTGAGATATAATGAGATGTGTATACATGGGAAGTTTAGGAACCTCCTGTGCATCTTTTTGAAAATGACATAAAACAACTTGCAATTAAACTCTATTTGATGCCAGATGAGAAACAAATGTTTGGGGGAAAGTAGTTTTTAATACAATAATAATTCACTTTACATGTGCATGCCAGCAGCTTTGCATGCTACTTCCCCAACCAGCAAGAAGCCTTACAATCATTCAGCAGGGGATGAGATCTTCCATTTCACATATCTTTACAGGGATATTTCCTCTGAATTGTTGCATTTGCAGAATGGCAACAACTCAATGTGCCAGGTCTGCTTTTACGCTTCTGTACAACCCCAACCAGAGGAGCACTTCAGCAGACATTTAATTTTAGGGACACTAGGATAGCTCATTAAAATAACAAAAGGAGCTCCGTTGAAGCCAGAGGCTTAATGTGCTTTGATGAACTGAAGGCTGAAGGTGCAGGACAAGCCATTTCTGCGCTAATTTTGTGAGTGAGATGCAATGGGAAGCGTCACTAGTGTTTCCTATAGAACTGGTTTTCTTCTCTTTCAAAAGCATTAAAACCTCAAAACACATACTTGCAAGTGGCATCTAAGATACGCAGAGGGGCATCTCCACTTTTCAAAGTACATATTTTTTACTGTCTGTGAGTGAAATTCCCTGCTCCAGTGGAAGGCACAGTTCCTCCGACACAATATGAATATACCCGCTGGGGTGCAGCACTCCTGCTTACCAGCACACAACCTGTAAATGCTGAGTAGGAGATGATGCTGTTGTATTTATGTTCATAGGGCATATTTTAGTCCAGCGCATATTCTTCCCACCGCTTTCCCAAGGTGAGAAAATGAGTCTAAATAACAGACTGAATGTGTTTTTGTAAGTTTCTCTGGAACTAAAGCAAAATAACTCACATAAAATATGTATGTAGGGCCAGTTCCCTGCATTAAGGAATTGCATGACCGCAGTAAACAGTGCAGTTAATGGTACAGTATTGCAGCTGCCACTTGTTCCTGCTAAAATTCTTAGAAATATTATTTTCTGTACCATAGTTTGTAACTAATTGGAAAAAGTGAAACAAAAGACCAGGCAGTCTAGTGGGTATGTTGACAAAGGATTAAGGATAAATATGTTGTTGAAAAGCATGCTTCAGTAAGCCACATTTTTCCTTAATTCCCTGTAGATCTTTGCTATATTTTCATGCTTATAGACACTCCTAAGTATCTGGAACTTTTCTCAGCATTGTGAAACACTGAAGGAAAAGAGATGAGAGGCTGGAAGAAGCTTCTGCAATGCATCATTTGACAGGAAGTCAAGTTATCAGAACGAAGCCATATAGGTATCAATCTTACACCCATATATGGTGTACGTCCTAGTTACCATACAGATATGAAAGGGCCATTAGGGCCTCTTATCAGCTGTATATTGGTGTAATTAAAGGGTTTGATAGCATTAACCTGAACTGTGAAAGTCTCCAGACAATGTGTTCTATCAGTCATCTGACCCTTGAGTTTAAACAGCTACAACAAGAAGACTTTCTCCTCTGCTTTCCAAAGGACACGCCAAGCTGCCGAGTTCAGTGGTCTTTATAAGGAAAAGCTTTTTTTTTACCTTAAAAGCCAACTGTTCTTTTTAATCTACTCTTCTACTTCAACAATAGCAGCAGCAAAAGAAAAAAAAAAAAAAAAACAAAAAAACTCTTCTCTTACCGATATTTTGCTATATTTTGATGAAGATCTGATGTAGGGTACTGTAGAATTTATGCTTTTTTTTTTTCTTGATGCATTTTAGTAAGTGTACCATGTTTTCCATTTTAGGTCATGTTGTTTTGTGGTCAAAAGACACATGAGAATTTAGTAACAGTAAATATTTCTAGGGTCTTTTGTAGCTCTTTGCCTGTATACCCAAGAAAGACCAATTCTTTTTATCACACTCTAAGAAGTTCAGATTTGATCTAGTAGCCTAAACAATATCCAGTACGAGGGATTTAATTGTCTTTTTGTCCTGTTGTTTTGCAGGGGGTGCTAAAGAAAGTCTATTATCTGCTATCCCAAAGGCTTACTGAATTTACAGCACAGATGATGGGGGACAGCAAAGCCACTAATCATCAGGAAAATTTAATCAAGATTTTACTTCAGGGAATTTGGATACACCTTAAATTCTTAGAGAAGACTAGTTCATGATCTTTTTTAAAAACAAAATTAAAAAAAAAAAAAAGAAAAAAACAAACAAACAAACAAACACAAACTACTAAAAATGGAGCTGCTGAAAACTACTCCTGAAAGGATTTTTAATTTTCAACTACGACTACTTTTGCATTCAAAATTTAAATCACTTCCATGGAAAATAGCTCTTTCAGTATTGGTTTCACACACTGTATTTTTAAAAGGCTGTCTGAAGCAGAATAAATAATGCAAAATCATTTCCAGTTGAGTAACTATGTAGCTGTCTTTGGGTAATTCCAACTGCAGTCATCTCACTCCTAGTTTATCATGGTCAAAAGTAACCTCAGCCTATCCGACTCCCAGTCGGCCACACCTCTGCAACACCTTCTTATCTAAAACTCTGAACAGTTCATGAAATTCCTAAGGAATCTTCTACGTCTTACAAAATTCCTTTCTTTTATTTTTTTTTCTTCTTCTTTTGCTGTTTCTGTTCTCTAGCAGATTGATATTTTGTGGGCTTTTGCCCTTTCTGTATCTGTTGCATTGTACAGAGAGTCCTTTATTTATATCACATAAAAATATCTACACCACCCTGTCCCTCAAAAATCCCACCAAAGACTGTAGTTCTTCATATATGGAGGGAATACCAATTTTAAATTTGCAGAAATACTCTTTTCCTCCAGACATTTAGAGTCTAAATATCTTTCACCAAAATCCCTCTGTCTATCCATCCTTCTGTGTATCTATCTATCTTGTATTTATATTAGACACGGTACTGACAGGAATTATAAAGGAAAAGAACCTGGCAGAAGTTGTTATAGCCAGATGTAATGTATGCTTTTTCCATATATAGTAATGCAGTAAAAACATAATTTAACTTTACATTAAACTAAACATCATGTTTAAATTTTTCAGTAATAAAAACCTTACTTTAAATCAGTTAGTATGGATCAAGTAGCATGAAACTTTAAAATAAGAATTTTAATTCAGCTGGAAAACGATGAAGGAGACTTTGGTAAACATTATTGTTATCTGTGCAATAGGCAACTTGAATGTTTACGAATGAATCATAAATTAACTACACTAATAAATAGTTATGCATGGTCTTACAAGATTGGAATCGAATCATCATGTTGCCCTCAGCTAAAATATAGTATTTGTCTGAGCAGGGAACTTTACCTTCATTCTCTAAACAGACCTTGAATAAGCTTGCCAGTGATGTGGTAGAAATGATATTTAAAAATTTACCTAAATGAGTATAACTGTATCATGATCTGGCAGCTAGCGTGGAGGAATGATGTTCTGAACAGTGAATTTGCAGTTAACTAGATTAATTCCAATGATTTTGATGGGTTTTGTGTAAGCCCATCCAAAAGCATGCTTTGCATTACATAAGCACAAGTAAATGATAACGACTGTCCTTTTAACACGGGTTTTTCCACCTTTGAATGTATGCTATATGACAATCAAACTTATTCCAGAAAAAGGTATTTAAAGTCAAGTGAATGTGACTGCTGAATATGAGTGTTTGTAAAAATATTTGATAGCAAATGTCTTTAGCCAGTTAGGGACAGAAACCATGCCATGAGAGTTATCTGCCGATTACAACTAACCAATATAATTCAAGGAGCTCTGAATATGCATAAAGAATCATTTGCCATTCATCTGTCATGTTAAAGAGATAATTAGTGAAGGATGTCACATTAAACCATTAGCAGAAAGAGAGCTGGTGTTCATGAAATATTTCTTGTATTGTGAATTTTTTAGTAAATCCCAAAGTTTACACATGAAATTCTGATTTACAGGACACTCTGAGTACCATGTAGAAATGGAAATCCTTGTGGAATTATCACAATTATTATTGATAAAAATAGAAAAGGTACAGACTAAGTTCATTGCAGTTCACCCAAACAGCACCACTATGCAGGCAGCAGGAAGCCATGAAGTCCCTTACTCAGACCGTTGCAAGTATTAACCACTGAAGAGGTTCAGTCTTGCCACCTGCTATTAAGATTTGCTGTTTATGTGCTTGCACATTGGTTGGTTGGTTAGTTGGCTGATTTAGAAGCTACAAGAATTTAGCAAACTTCCTACGACGAGTCCTAGGGAAGTACTGGCTGAGGACCTGAAATATTTCTGGTGTTGCAACCAGAAATAACACTACGATACACACAACACTCCAAAAAGCACTGGAGTACATCTGCATCAACACAAATCCTGCGGCAGTGAGTCAGGTCCCATTCCTTACAGCTGTAAAATAACACCCACACCTCCTGCTAAAGGCAATGGCAGGTTTGGGGTATACAAAAGAATTCAACGAAAGGCCATAAGAACAACATATATGTCATAAAAAATTTAAACAAAAGTAAAAGTATTTTCATTGCACGCAGGGGGCTGGGGGTGTTATTGCTTTAAAACAGTATATTGCTTCATGATACTATAGAGTTAGTGTTACCTTTGTCAGTCTCGATGAAGAACTCAAGTAATAAATCAGGAGAGAAAATTTGTTCAGCTTACACTTTTGCTAGCACAGAGGTAGGAAGACACACAGAGTTTGTCTGAGGCCGGCTTAAGCCAGTACATTTCTGTTGATCTGAAGTTGACCTTACTGTTTGAGGCCGTTATTGTGCTACCGTTATCCAGCACTAAAATGTAGCCAAGAGATAGGGAGGTCCATGAAGATGATCAAAGGGCTGGAGCATCTCTCCTATGAAGACAGGCTGAGAGAGTTGGTGTTGTTCAGTCTGGAGAAGAGAAGGCTCTGGGGAGACCTTACAGCAGCCTTCCAGTATCTGAAGGGGGCCTACAGGAAATCTGGAGAGGGACTTTTTACAGGGGCATGTAGGGATAGGATGAGGGGTAATAGCTTCAGACTGGAAGAGGGGAGGTTTAGATTAGATCTCAGGAAGAAATTTTTCACTGTGAGGGTGGTGAGACACTGGCCCAGGGTGCCCAGGGAAGCTGTGGATGCCCCATCCCTGGAGGTGTTCAAGGCCAGGTTGGATGGGGCTGTGAGCAACCTGGCCTGGTGAGAGGTGTCCCTGCCCATGTCAGGGGGGTTGGAACTGGGTGATCTTTAAGGTCCCTTCCAACCTAAACCATTCTATGATTCTATGATTGTGTGATTTTTTTAAATAACCATATACGAAAGCAACATTAACTGTAACTTTTAAGAAAAGAAAAAATACAAATGCTGTGGCAAATACTCTAAATAATTTGGGTCTGGTCCAGAATAATTTAAATCTGGAAATTAGTAGTCTTAGGGGAAAAAAAAGAGGAATTAGGGAAAATAATCACATATAAAAAGTATGATTAGAATCATTTAATATTCTAGTTACTAAAGAGTGCTTAATTTTTAAAATCTCCCTGCTGTTTATCACAGTTAATAGAGAGACGTATGAGAGTAAAAATGAGGGTGCCAATCCATTATATGCATCTTGTTATCAAGACTAATCACTGTGTGAAATCCAGGATTGAAGAAATTATGCTAATTTGGGGCCTGCAGAGAGAGCAGCTATACAACCTGCAGCTCCCGTTGACCACAAGTTCATTCAGGATGGGTTCGGATAGAATGAAGGTTGTACTGTGCTTCAGCATCTCAAGTCAGGGGGACTAACCCAGACAACATGAGTCAGAGAAACCCTCAGGTTGCTCTAGATTTATTATTTTTCTAGAAATTTATTCTGTGATTTTTTCTTATTCTAGGACTTCTGGTTTTTTTCTTTAATTTGGCTGTCCCTTCTTTTTTCTGCTGACGATGCACAAAATGCTGTTCCAACACATCTGGGAAGGCAATACATTATTTTTTGCTTCAGTAAAGGAAGTCACCATTGGTTTTAGATTATATGCTTCTTGGCTTGATCTTTATGTTTCAAGGTAATTACAGATAAAAGTTTCATAGGAACCTTTACATAGCTTCCTACTTCATGCCATTCTCACCTTCTCCAGAACTGGCTGCAAGGTGAAATACAATTATGAAAATACGTTTAACTTCTTAATTTCACTAGTTCACTAGTAAGCTGTGAACATGCTTTTGTCAGGTTCATGCCTTTTAAGAATACATGCCATTTTGCATTCAGCCCTCCATACATGCAACATGATTCATATTATCTGATGTGCAGAAGGCAATCAAAGAAGTGAACTTTGAGACCTAAAATCATTTATACTGTTTGGCTGAAACCTGCCTGGTTGGTGTCTAAGAATGATTTTAGAATTTTCAATGCAAAACATACTATATTGTAATACTATTAAAGTTGTTACTACTACTTGTAGACCACAAGAAAAAAAAAAAAATCCTCAGACAATTTCTGGTGAAATCATTAAGCAATGAATTATATCTCAATGTGTTTTCACAGTCTGCAGGCATTTCTGATATTGAATGATTTGCTTCTGACTAGAGATGAGACCAAAGCTGAACACCAAATCCAAGCCTTTGAAATCCATCTTTGCTGCTGACACCCCCTTATCAGTTGCTCCATACAGTTCTTTGTTGTGTTTTTTTTCATGCATGGTATGTCACTTCAGGAGGTAATGCTCCTAACTTTGCAGGGTGACATGGGACTATTGAGAACAAAAAGCAGCTTCATAAAAGATGATAGAGTGGTGAAAACTGTAGCTTTGATTTCTCTGTCAGTTTGCACGGGAAAGGGCTGGGGGATCAAATCAGTCATAGGAGAAAGATGTATCCTTGATGGAGTTTAATCAAAACCTAAACCATGTACATTTATGAGTGTCATGCTTTCCATAAGTTCATTTTAGAGCTAAAAAAAAAAGAATAAATTCCAAATTATTTTTTTCATAACCCCTAAAAGTGATGCTCGGCCCACTCTGTGTCTGAATACAAAAGTGTCTAAGAAATAAGGGGCTGAATTCTGTGGTTATAGCAAAGCAACCAGGCATTATGGATAATGTAATTGCTAGACTGCAGGTCTCTTAGCTATAGTTCAGAAGCAGTACATCAGTCTCAGAACTGTGAAGTCTAAAATATGTCATTTGAACATTTGGGGAGCTTAGTAAATCTACTGAAAGAGAAACAAGATATTTTCCACAATGTTATTCTAGATGCATGTATTTTACAGGAAATGTGAAAACATTACTCAGTTGGATGGTGATCTCCTTTCTTGACCTGGCATCTCATGAGACGGTCTTCATCACTAGCTGCAGGGTGAGGAAGAGTGAGTCTGGAGACCTACAACCCCACAAAGCAATACAGCCTCAAGCTGGACAATAACAGACATGTACTTTGAATTTATACTTGCCTATCTGGCTGATGCTGGCCAATGGATATCTTTGAGGTGTATAATTTTAAATCCAGGAACAGACTACCAATTATCTTGTTTGACTGTAACACACGTGACAGAACCTTATCCAGTAATTCCTGCATAAATCCCAAATAAATAATTGAAATTCCTCTATATTTTAGGCTTATTCATCAGCTATTTACAGTAAAGTAAACCTCTGGCACTAGGATTTTGATTTCCATGCAGCAGGAATCTTAGTGCCAAGAAATTTCCTGTTTCTGTTCTCACAGAGCTTGCCACTGTGTAATCCACATGAAAAATGAAAGAATTATTTAAACATTGGAAATGTCCTGAAACCAGACCATGGTCTGAAACCCCAGGTGTCCCTAGGTTGGATGGCTATGTAATTCAGTCTAATAAAATAGCATCCCAGACTAGTTACAGTGTGGTTTGAGATTATCATTGCTTAGGTGATGATCTAGGACCCCGGCCTCTTCCAAGGGGTGTCGCTTCAAGAGGGACTTCAATTCTCACACAGATGAGATGGAGAGCAGCCGGCATAGCAGAGGAATGCCATTTCCTATCATAGTTTGTGGTCTTCCTGATACAGAGATGTCTTCTTCCGTACACTGATAGGGTCTGGGAACTTCTTGCTTGAGTTGGAGTTGACAGTTTGCAGACCGGAGGCCCAGGTTAGGTTTTCAGCACTCACAAGGCTCTGCCTTCTTTGATGAGCAATACGATTCCCAGCATTTTCCAACTGTCAGCTCCAATTGTTTACAGGAAAAGCATGGATAGTGGGCTATGGTAACACTGTGCTTGTAACTTGTCATTGAATAGATTTCTATGCAATATTGAATGAATTCCAGATTTACAATTCTTACAACACAAAATCAGCAACAAAATACATGTGTGTGCTTCACTCAGGAAGGGATCTCATTCTGCCTCCTTGGTTTCTATGTTCTACATGGAGTATCTCAACATTGTACTCCCAGCCACACCAGCAGATTGTGCAGATGTCTAACTGCCTCCCAGGTAGCTTCTCAGTTACTGACCATGGTGTACTGGGTGGCAACATGAACATCAGCTTCAAAGCCTGCCTGAGATGTTGGGTAAATCCTCAGATGGCAAATTTAAAGAGAGATCCATGTTGCCATGGCTACACTGCTGTTAACTCAAGTAGGAGAGCTTGGGGATGTAGGCATGATCTGTGGTGCTATTCTTTCTTCTTGTGGACATACTTTTGTATCCCTCCGGGTGCCAAAGGGCATCACAGCATTTCCAGTCAGAAGAGGACTCGGGCTGGAGCTGGGTAGACACTGGTGGAGAAGTGAACAGCAGGAGCCTATGCAGTTACCTGAACGCACACACAGTATCTGCATCCTTATACTAACACAGCAGTGCTGTAAATTATACTCGAGCCGGTCTGACCATTAGCTTTTGAAGGACTGAGCTATTCAGCTTTGATAAAAGCAGTTTTTCATCCTTTTCTTTTTGGGCGTCAGTTCACTTAAAAGACTCCAGCTATGTGCATTCACAAAAAGAAACAACATGTTCATTTCCCTGCATCCATTGCTTACCACTTTCTCATTTCTCTACAGTCAAAAATGCAGTTCCTACCTAGCACAGAGAAAGCTGGGAGTCCAGCTGCCTTTAGGAGACAGGAAGAAAAAAAGAATCATCTAAATGAGTAACAGTTGCATTTATTCATTTAAGATAATGGCATCTTGGATGGTCATCATTCTCGGTACGTTTGTGCCAGACCGATACCTCAAAAACCATTAACGGGACTACAAAAATGAGCAAGAAATGTAACCCATACAAAAATGAGAAGTAGCACATAAAAATCTATTGTCTTGTTTCAAATACTCAGGAATTTTGCCTGAACCACAGGTTAATACAGGTATCAGCAAAGAAGCCAGGAGAACAGGAAAGCTGCATTCAAAGTAAGAGGCTAAATTAAAGTGGCAAGTGAGCAAATACGAGCAAACGCTTATTTTGTTTTCCTTAAGAGAGTAAGTTGCTTAACACTAAACATTCTTCTGAGGTTGCTGGACCATCATTATTTTAGGCCACACTATTTTCAGTTTGATATACACAGAAGAGGTCATATAACAGGCTGTGATGGGAAGAGAGGTCTGGTCCACCAAGAATAAATGTGCATGGCCAACAGGTGGATTTCTGTTCAGTGCATGAAACTGTTGGCTCAAAATAGTTTGCTGTAAAAATATAAATCCTTATAAAACAGGTTCAGTGAAGGAAGCGGCAAAGGTCTGTCATGAGCAGGGATGTTGTAACAGAGTTGGTTGCAAGACATTGGTTCTCCAAGTCCATTTTGCGGCTCACATCTGCCCTCAGTGGGCTCAAAGGGTCTCATAATGCACCTTTTTCTACCAAAGCAGAAGGTGAAGGTTAAGGGCTGGCTACTGTAAAAAGTTCCCCAATCTCACAGGGGTATTCTTACAATCTGTAATTTGATTGCTTAATTAGAGCCTAGAAACCATACCACAGGGTGAGGATCACACCTAGGATTTCCAGTTCAGCTTTTATTTCCTGTCAAGTGCCCCATTCAGTCTTCTCTGAAGGTAATGGGAGTCTTTCTCTTCAGCTTCGCTGACTTTTGGATCAGGCTGTAGTACGTGCTACTTAAGAAGCCACAAGCTTATCTCATCTTTAAAACTGGTTAGGCACTATTTAATGGATCACTAATGGCCAAGGGCAGAATAATTAAAGCAATATCTCAGTGGACTTAAGGAATTAGAAGAAAATGGAGATTTATGTAAAAAAATTCATTGTAAGAATGAAAACAATTTTCCTACAATTGATCTGATATGGAGATGAGCGCACCTTTACTCAAATTCATCTCTCTCCTCTCTTACTTAACAGAGGACTTGACCCCAAACCCATTAAAACAAGGGAAAGACAAGTGTAAGCATATCCATAATAATTCACACCCTTCTAATTCCACATTCAGCTTTCCTCATTTTCCCAACTTCATCAAATACTTCTTTTGGTGAATAACAGTAATGCCCAAAAGTGTGCATGTTTAAAGTGCTGTTCAAATGTCAGATATTCTTGTCCCGCTCGCATTACAACATTGTGTTTCAGGAGTGTGCTACTTGACCTGGGACTCCACCAGCATTTAGTTCTTACAAACAAGGGGAGAAACTAAAAACAGGGAAAAAAATTTTGTGAATTTATAAGCACTGCATCCACACTAGTACGCCATTGTTATTCCTAATTACATGAGGCTCAAAGCCATGGTAATATAGCAAGCAGTGTTACAGAAGGTTTTGGAGATCTGCTGTACAGTAACTAGGGTCTGCAGCTTCATTAATTATGGAGGAGAGGGATACCTCAGAAATATTCACATATTCAGATTAAGTGATTAACCTGACATGAGAAGAGAGGTGCCTGCTCAGTAACCAGCGGTCGGGTGTACCAAAGCAAGCTGAAAGCACACATGAAACGTGCAAATATGAAATGTGCACACATGTTCACATGCGCCCGTGTTGCACACCCTGTTGTGGGTAGCTTTTGAATACAACTGGTGTCTTAACTTCGCACCACTGATGGGAACTGGAGGGGTTACTGACCAGGGATAATTCTTCCACATAGAGACTGTGACGTGGGTAATCACCGAATGACATAATGGTACCGTGTTATTGAAGACTCATAAGATGCTGTGGACTGCTGGAAACGTGAGTCAATACAGCCTTCAAAGTACATCAGAAAAGTGCAATGACCCAGAAACACATGCTTTTCTACCAGGGCTGCAGCATTTCTGACTGCCAGATCAACCACCTAAACCAATCTGGACCAGTGTGGAGGAAACACAGTACGCTGTCGTATGTTGCATCTGAACCAGGCTTTTGCACTCCTGAATCTGTTTGGCCTCTCTAATCTACTCCACTAAAGCTGGAAGTTTCTGAAGAAAATAGTTTTCATTTCAAAAGCTGGAATGGAGAACATACTTTATGCTGCCAGTCATGTCAGCCATTATTGATTGATTCGTGCAGTAAAGAAAGCTTAAAGTTGTTAATTGCTGTTTTCTGCTTGTGTGTATTTTTATGGTGTGAGATAACGGCAGGAAGAGATGAGGATGGTTCTGCTGAAGGCCGAGAACAGTGCGGACTGCTAAGCAGTAGCATGTGTGAGTAGAAATGAATGACTGAGAAAAGAAGATCTAGCGAGATGTAATTAGCTTTGAACTACAGCTTACTCTTCATTTTCAGTCAAATGTGTTCAGAGGAGTATGTGTCTTTTGTTGGGAAAATGCCAAGTAAAGACGGGTGGTAGCATTTGCACGGCAGTGGAGAATGAAGCTGAGCAACATTTCTAGGTTTCATTCCAAGATATTTGGACAAACACGAAAAACATTTTGAAAGTACTTATGGGCAGAGATATTTTTTTTTTTCCATGTTAAAGTTTTGCTCATTCTTAGGAAATTTTTATTCTGTTCTAAAAGACAGGCCACATCTTTCCTCAAAAAAAAAAAAAAAATCTAGAAAACTCTAAAATAACCATTTTTCTGTTTTAATTTTTTAAATTCCAGCAGCTTTAAATGAATGTCAACAAGGAAATATGCAGATGGTCATTCTGGTTGTTTTCTCAAACAATCCAGAGAACAGAGTATGGGATGGCTACTTACGACTGCAATATTTCCTTCCTTTGTTTCTCCATATCCAAATCCCCTCCACGTTGATTCTATTTTACTTATTGTCTCCCATTGTTTCTCTTTAGTAGGGAGTTTTATTTCCACCCACTGAGTAAAATGACTTAATAAAAGGAAATTTTGAATAATATAATCTTTTTTTTTTTTTTCTATAGGAAATTATTTTCCATCTCTTGGGCCAAGGTGATTTGTTTTATTTTGCTTCATTAATCAGAAATTCCCATTCAATCACTGGTGAAAATGAAACCTTAAGCAGAATTCAGCTGATACCATACCATTTTTCCAGCTGTACTCTCTCTCTCCGTGTCCTCACCAAGATGCCTTTCTCCCAGGTGACAGTCAATTTCCCTTTAGAGAGAGACTTTCAGGAATGGGAAACTGTTGAGTTCTATTTGTTCCATCCCTGACATTTTCAGCTGGGGAAAAGAGAAGACAAAGGTCTTTCCCCAAATCTTTTAGGATCACTTAGTTAACAAGTCTTCCCAAATAGGAGAGATACACATATTGATATTATAAGTTAAAATAAATGTTCCAGAATCTCTCCATCCATGAGGATTTACAAATCCGATTAAGCCAGTTGTGTGAGTCATTATGCTCTTAGAAGCAAGTGGTAGCAAAGAAAAACTTCTGTTCAATTCCCTTTTGACAGCAAATGCATTGCTGTGATGCACCACAATGTTCACACAGCCTCTGATGAGTGGTTTTACCATTCCAAACTGTTTAAAACACTCACACTCATAAAATATTAAACAACTTTGCTTTCTCCTGCAGGAAAGTAGAGGGAACCTTCCTAATTCATTTACAAAGGTCTGATTTGACTGCCACATTCATTGCATTACTCAATCAGTTCCCATACATACAAAAACTTATTTCCCGCCAAACGTGTCCAAATTAATTGCACAATTTGGTGTAAAGTACATAAAATCTATTGAACATAAAAGGACGCATGGCATTTGTATTCCGATACTAAATGTATTTGCAAAGTATTTTGAATTGTTTCCAAGAAATTATGTGTGGATTTTGAGCTTTTTCAAAGAAGCCAAGCTCTTTAACCAAGAACTTTATATAATCTCATTAAATAAAGTTTTAAAAAATTATACCAACTAACTACAAACAGAGTTTGCCTCTTAGAATAAACTCAACATATTATATGCTGGCAGTAAATGAGGTCTCTTATTGCATGAGTTAACTGTGTCCAACTTACCATGGCACATGACGTTATGAGTCAGCTCGACAAATCTGATGAAGTTAGGAAATTCTCCATAAAAACTGAAGTGGAAAAGCATATTCCCTGTCTACATACGGGAATTCATATAACTAATTCAGATTTCTGTTCTACTTTATATTTTATGTTTGCATATTGGCTCCCAGGCCATTTTCTGTGAAGGCTCACTGGCATCTGGATGTATTATTCCAAAAGACAGCAGAACTAGAGTCTCAATCCCATTATTCCAAAAGACAGCAGAACTAGAGTCTCAATCCCATTGACTTCTGTGAACTAGCCAAAATTAGAGTTGCATTGAGTTTCAGGCTGGAAGGCTCCCCACACAGTTGTCAGGTTCTGTCCTTGCTCTTTGGCTTGCAGTGGTGTGATGGCTTATGGAGGATTTGACCAGTGTTCTTAATGAAAGTATTTTACCTGGAATTTACTGTTCCCTGCTCATTAGCCATGTATGGTGATTTTAGCTTTATATTTCCATTTACTGTACTGTGAAAGTAAAGCTCATTTCTACCTCCTCCTCACTTACCATTTCTTTACGTGACATGAGGTCTTCTCCCTGTAACAGAAATAACCTTTCTCTAGTACAATTGTTATTCTTTAAAGTAGTAAATTAACCACTTTAATCCCACGTTGCTAGCAAATTTCAGGAAATTCTGTCTTTTTTTTAATCTTTCCTCCTTTCAGAATAAGAGGGAGATTAAGGTACGCACCAAAGATTTCAATATTTGGTACATCGGATTAAATCAAAGTCTCAGCATTCAATCGAAGGAAAATGAGAAAGTAAGTCTCTAAAATTTACAGTTATTGTATGTTCATAATTAGAATTAAGTGTTTAAAAGCATCAGCTGGTTTAGTATATGCACATTCACCTAAATTAACAATTAGCAGTAACAGAGAAGCATGACCAATCCATGTATGTTTGTGAGACAGTAGATCCCAACAGCAGGTCTAGAGGTACCCACCATCTCCGTGCCCTCTGCTCAATGCCGATTAGCAGTTACCCATTTCTCTCCTCAGATACGCCCTGATGTGCTTCTCCATCCCTCCTCTTATGCCAAGTCTATCCACTCTGCAAGGAAAAGGGGCGCCGCTATTCCTGAGGATGCTCAAAGACTGCGCACTCATAGTCCTCCTTTAGAAAATATTTCACTTATGTAGAATTCAGCCTAAATAATTGATAATATTGCAGAACATGACAAATGTATGGCCTCTTTCCATTGAAAAACTTCCAGCAGTCTATAAAGTTAAAAAAATTACTCTTGCAAGCTTATTCTCCTTTTTTTGACTATTCCTGAATGCCCAGCACAGAGGCCATATGTGAGTTACTAGGACTTTACACAAAAGTAAGTATTCTTTTAAAAATAAATTCAAATTAAATGTAATCCTTTAAGCTTTGCCACTTGTCAAGAGCAAATGTGTAGCAACTTTACAATTAGCTGCCATTTCTTCTCTATAATATTAAAGGAACTCACAGATCTTCAGTTGCCATTGAAATGTCTCTGTAAACTGTGCAACCTTTCACACAAAAGATAATTATGAAAGCGCTAACATTCATTTGACCACAACCAATAAATAATTTATGAACTGGGTGTTTGAAATTATGCAAATATTATAAATACTTTTTGTTGCCTGTACATCTGAGTAAGTATGATTCAGAAGAAAGTGTGCTATGGATTAATAGATTCAACATTTAGCAGATTTGCATTTTTACAGTGTTCTTTTCTTTGCTGGTTCCTACTATCTTTAGTATCATAGCTTGGAAAACAACTCCTGACAATACTGTCTCTAAGTGTATTTGAATATCCTGGCATCCCTATTCATCAGTCTCTTTGATGCTTAAAATATTTTTGCCTTCCTTCCAGAGCTTTTTATAATGGGAGAGAGAAGTGCTAGTATCAAACTCACCACAAGCCTTTTGGCCCCCTACCTCCTGTATTTTTTTATATATATATAAATATATATATATATATACACACACACTTGATTTGTGTACTGTTTGGTGGTAAAACTGGTTCTGGTGCTGCTGTGAATGTAATGTTAGCCTTCATCAGTTTGGCTATTGTTATGCTTATTGCCTAAGTATTGCGAGAACATTGATTAATATATTTTAAAACCAGGATAGACCATTATGGTCAACTGGTCTGACCTTTGGCATGATGCAGGTTGTGGAGTTCTCCCCAGTAATTCCTGCAACAAGCCCAGTCACATATGACTAATAAACTGTGGTTGCACTAATGACACTTTTTGGCCACCGTCCTCTAACCCATGGTCACGCAGAACAAAAGCTCATGCGAATTACATCTGCACAGAAGAGTATTAGAGTTGAGTACTTAAGTTTAGCAAATTTGTCTGTGCAGTGTGGCTTATTGCAAGGTCAGAGAGCATTTTCTTATGCCTTTGCAGCGTTATGGATAATTATTGTTTGGTCTTCTGGCCTTCAGCCATAGCGACACAGTGGCGTTTTGCATTCTGGCTGTCATACACAGGAAACATGCGAAAAAAAGTGCATTTACAGTGCAGTTTGCTAAGAAATCTGACAGAGCTCACAAGTGTTCTTACTTTCTTTCTTCCAGAGCATTTGTAATTTGCCTCAGCAAAATGACCTTCCAGTTCCAAGCAAATGCTTAAAATATATACAAAGGCTACATACATTCATCGTCCTGTGTAATGCATTTGCTGCCAAACTCCAAATCACAGGAAACATATGTAGTTTCATCTTCTGTTACAGCAATGAAGAGTGAAGCTGCAAGACCCACTAAAGCTTTGTAAACTATTCAAGCGAGCCTGTGCTCTGCTTCATGTGACCACAGGTCTTCTGGTTGTCTTTTGACAAATCCGTAAGAAATTCATGCCTCCATTTGGTTGGTTTCATGTTCCCAGCCCAGATGGATCCAAGATTCAGTGTGGAAATCAGTACGGATGCAAAATGGGCTGGCTTTGAGGAAATTGTTCACACACAACCCAGGATACTCCAGCTTGTGAGATCTGCCCAAGAAACTCGGTGACAGAAGCGTAGTATCTCTGCTTTACATAAACTTTCATGTTATGCCCCTCATCCAGTGAAAGGAGGATGCAATGATATTTTATGAAGAAAATATTCCAGCAAACAGAAAAATTGATCCATGGAAATATAAAATTCTGCTGCAATAAAAGCTTCATTTTTTTTCACAGCCTCTTGCTGACTTCTATAGGAGTCAGCGAGCTCCCCATACACAGGACACTTGGTCTTTAACTTAGCAAAGGTCACCACTCTGTATGGAGAAAAGCACTAAGGACAGAAGCGGTCCCAACGAATATAAATAGTTTTCAGCACACATTGGGCAACTATTTGGAGAACAAAAATAGTCTGTGTGCGAGGCTGTGGGGGTGGGTAAGGCTAGTACAAGTGCCAATTCAAAGCCAGAGACTGGCTGACCTAGATGGGCTTCCTGACCTTTTTCCATCCTGAAAGCCTCCCCATTCCTTGCTGGACTGGAAGTCGTCTGGCTGTAATTAGGGGCGGTTGCTGCTTTCTCTGGCTTCCTCCTTCTGCACGTTAGTTGTGTTTGGCGTGAAGCAGCGGTGTTTGAAGAGTGCTCGTGCCCCCCCTTCCAGCATTTGGTTAGGCCAATCAGTGGAAAAAATGACAATACTGTCTGGCATGGAATACAGGTGTTAAAATACCTTTATTAAAATAGAGGAAATAACACCTATTAGGAAGTGACCCTGAACTCACACATTTTATTATGGGTGGGAGAAGGCATTTTCCTTTCAGTATACTGTAAATGCTCTTGTTTCTTTCATGGTATTTAACAGTAGGAATGGGTGCAATCTATTTTTATTGCATACAATTTTGTTGTATACTCATGGAGTGCTGAGCAATGACTTAGCAGGTTCCCTTTTCTCTTTTTTTTGGGGGGGGCGGAAATTTAGCCAAATCATAAAAACAAACTTTAAAAAAACTCCAGTGGCAACTTTCCAGCAACAGTGTGTGAGGTTGTTCTCATAGAGCTGTAAAGAAGAAGGAGAAGGAAAATCATCAGTCAGACAAATTGGAGCTCGACGACCTTCTTCGGCGTTTCTTCTGAGAAATGACATTCTTCTCTACAAAGCAGGAACGAAGGCGCTGAGGAGGATGGAGGAAAACCTCACTCGTGCTCTTCTGAAATGTGTCCTTGCTGCCGACAGTGTGCACACTGAGCTGTGGGTGCAACCATGCATATCAAGCACCCACAACCATACAAAACCGCTTCAAAAGCGTAGTCAGTGCCCGCTCCTCCATCTCCAAATGAAAAGCACACTGGGTGATTCAAGATGTGTGTTTCTGCTCCGGGCTTAAACAAGAGAGCATTATTTCAGAACGATCCCAAAAATATGTTCCTAATATGCCAAGATGAAAGAGTATTTCACATACAAGAGGAAACATTAAAATGTCCATCCATTTTACTTCACGTTGTTAAACACTCAGGCTCTGATTCAGGAAAGCATTTCAGCACGTACCCAAGTGCTAATGCCTGAACTGGAAGAATTAGACTGTCCAGGAAAAGGAGATACAACTTGCAAACAACAGCTAGTGTCTGTATATACGTGTGTGTGTGTGCGCATGTGTATACTATTCAGAAAAAAGTAAAAAGCGGAAATCAGTGATACTTAAAAGACCAGGAGATGAAGGAAATACCAAATTAGGTGTCATTTTTGCAACGTATTTTTAATCAGAAAAGCAAGTCTAATTTTTGGCTGAATGTGAGGTACTAAAGAAAAAAGAAAGTCATTCTGCTCTGTGTTCAACCCGGCAAGACATCTCTGTGAAAAGAGAAATAGCATTCAGTGCTGCGCAAACCATCACTAGAAAACGTTGGTGAATTCAGTAGCGTTCGGGGAACAGAAAAAAATTGCCCATGGTTTTGGGGGTAAATTGCGTGCTGAAGAGGGGCGGGATAAAGAGCTTTGTGATCGACTTCTGCGTTGACCACGGTGGGGCAGTGAGGTTCAGCACAACTGTCCCCCCCCGCAGCTGGCACCTTTGTAGCCCGGCGCAGGATCAGCAGGCAGCGTGATGGCCGTGCACAGACATCTACGAGGCAGGGTGTACCTCACAGCTATCTTGCAAACTAAGAAATGGAAAAATGTGTGGAGAGACCTGTTGCATGCCTGGGAGAGATGGGAGGAAGAGCAATGGAAGGAGTGAACAAGAAGGTCAGGGCTACTATGGACTGCCGAAGTATATCCAAGATATTTTTGTATGGAAAAGCACAACCAAGGTCAGCCCGGCCCTGAGAATCAGGGAGATATAACCAGGGTTCAGGAAAACAGCGCTCCAGCAAAAGAACTCCAAGCTTTTCAGGATCTGCACATTAAAAAATGTACATTTTAGAGTATTTTCATGGGTTTTTTTCTGTAAATGGAAAACTTTAATGATCACTCTTTCTTTTCTTCCCTGTTATATCAGTTCTGTGTTCAGCACTCTCTTTGGCCCAGGTTTGTTTTCTGTTTCGGTAGAAACCATGCATCTGCTGTGAAACATTAGAAAGAGCTAGGAGCAATGGT
Organism: Burhinus bistriatus; assembly: GCA_013397275.1. NCBI lineage: Eukaryota > Metazoa > Chordata > Aves > Charadriiformes > Burhinidae > Burhinus > Burhinus bistriatus. The sequence continues at coordinate 262,075 of VYXH01000028.1, read as the reverse complement.
ACACTTACCATTGTATTCGCAGACATACCAGTGTCTATTGGTCTGAGAGTTTGGGGTTTGTGGGCTAGGGGGGCGATTTCTTTCCAACCTCTGACTGACCCTTTCTCGCCAATCCCTGTTCCTCTAGTATGGTTATCGTTATGCTTAGTTTGATTTTTAGAGTTTATCTATGGCAATGTAATAGAGAAAAGATGATTCATGGTCAAAATTCAGATATCTAGTGGTGTACCCATATTTGCAATTCAGCGTTGCTCAGTTTTCATTCTTTAACTGGTTTCCTTAAGCTGGCATGTCCCTGCAAATTGCAGCGGATTCACTTCTTAAAATGTAGCACAAGAGTAGGAAAGATTTATGCTAGGATTTCCAGCCTTTCCACAGCTCACTTAGCTGTACAATAGCAAAAAAAAATCTTCAATGTAAAATACTGCCAAATGACCTCACTCTTTCATTTAGTCAAAAGGACCAAAAATTTGTTTATGTATTTTTAAACATCAGAGACTGATATTATACCCTCATTTCCTTAGTAGAGAAAATTCAAGAAGATATGATAAAGTATAAAATTTAAGATAAAGTACAATGTATTGTCTGCAAAGGAAAATGTAACTTTTAGGAAGATGAATTTCCCTAGGTTTTAGTGAGATAAAATAGTCTTCTGAAAAATTGACTAGCATGTTTTGGCTGTGAGCACTAGGAAAATAGCACAAATAAAATATTTGCATGGCTTATAAAACACTCAACTTGAATATTAAAAGCATCTGTTTTCAAGGAATATACTGTAATTAAAAGGACTTGAAGTGAATCAGAAGTTCGGATTCCCCAAACATTAAGCATGTCATAAACAAGTCAATTGACTGGTTGAATATACAAAGTAATGGACGGACTGCTACATTACAAGGAAATCATTCTCTCCCAGGGCTCAGTGCCTCACATAAACCACATCAGTAAAGTAGAAATGGTTCACTGGCTTAGCTTACCCTCCAAGATTGCATTAAACTAGATTACTACTGTAGCATGATATGGAGGATTATTCTGTCTTTTGCAGTGTGGATTTGTGTGTGAGTGTGTATGGGTTCTGAAGCTTTACAAATTTCAGTCCTGAAGAGAAGCCAATAGAGGAAACCAAGATCTACCCCATACAGGTCTTATTTACCATCAACATGGGAGATAATCTGGTATATGGGACAGCAGGAAAAAAAAAGAAAAAGAAGAAAAAAGGCAAAAAATAATAGGGTAAGGATCACTACAATACCACGAGGGAACTTGATGAGTACTTTGGGTTGTGCTCTGAACCCCTGCTGTTCTTCAAAGAAGCTCCAAAAATCACTGAAAACCATCTTTGGAAGTTTTCCTTTTAGCTCCGAGACCAACAACATTTGAGGACTTCATTAGAAACAGAACCAGCAAATGATAATGGCGATGCAAAATGTTTTGTCATCACAGCACCTGCAACCCATGGGTCTTCTCTGGATGCCCCGTGTCTAACATGCACTTCTGCTGGGCACATTTTGTGGGTGGAAAATTGCAGCCTTTTTCCTCACCCATGAAAAGTAACCACACTGATACTCAAAGTAGTTTCCCTTGCACCTGGTCCAAAGAGGGAGTCACGTTCTTCTGGGAAATCTCCCACATTAGGAAGAAACAGCCGTTCTGGAAGCAGTTTGGGGTTTTGTAAGGATTTTAGAATACTCTTTGAAAGGACAAATCCTGAAGAACATGCACAAAACCCAACATGGTTTCAAGCATGCGTCATTTTCCTATGTGGGTAAATGTGCAATCTGTGAGTCACCTAGGCACTTCTGAGCCCACCTTCTTCCACCTCAAGCTTTTCTCCTCATTCAGCTTTAAGACCTCTTTGCACTGATACTTACAAGTATACCTGAAGGACACAAAGGAGAGTGATTGCACGAGAGCAGCATACATCCCATTTAGGTTAATCTAAACCTGCGTTGGCAGGCCTGCCAGAACCTCACCGAATCCTGGGGACCCTCAATCCCAGCAGCAACATTCACCCTCTAGTTTATAATCGCACCCTGACTCAGACAGTCTCTTCTTGCAGAACTATTGCAAAGCCTCAATTCATTTCGAAGGGATCTGCCCTCAATTTTTTCGTCACAGCAATCTGAGCATTGACACAGCAAGAACACAGTGTCCCTGCTTGTCTACAAACTGTGAAATGTAATGGGAAAAGGGCTAGCTTTTGCAATTGCCATGTTGCTAGACCTAGTCCTGGCAGCAGCCATTTTAGCAAAGGGCTGGCAAAGCAACCATTTTGCAGAAAACTGTTTTCTGTGGCAACAGAGACATAGAGGAAAATTTCCCTCCTGCTTTGATTTGGAGTTAAAGAAACAAAAGCATATTAAAGGATTCAGGCAGCTCATAGCGCAAACATAGAGGCTCTTTCCTTTTCAGTAAATTTCAGAAAGAGTCGTCAGATGTTGGTGTGCAAAGAGAGCAGCTAATTCTAAAATCTGTTTAAATTGTTCAACTTAGGTTAGACTTGAAGGGATTCTGCTTCTCACTGAACTCATCCTGCCAGTATCACAGTTTTTATACTACACTTCTAAACGGTTGTTACCAGCTGTGAGATTATAATGAGTCCATAGTGATTATAGAGCCTGATCCAACTTCTCATTGAACTTAGTGGCAATCTTCTTGTTGACTTCAAAGGCTGTTGGACCAAGCCCTAAGTTAGGACTTCAAAATGTCAAGTCCTGTGAAAATTCCATTGTACAAGCCAATGATAAATGCAAATGCAGATAATGCACCAAAGAAATATTAAAGTTGAAGACTTAAACCCCCCAAAAGCAAGAGAACTGTAAATTAATCCTATCATAGCAAATTATCCCAGCCCTCCTGGGTGGCACTAGTAGGCTACATTGCAGTCACTTGCTTTTTCTTTATTGAAATTTTAATTGTATTTCTTTTTTTCCTATTTTCCCTGCTATTAAACAATATATTAATTCACTGCTGTGCAGAGCTTTTGATCTGGCTAACCTTTGGAGCGTACCAACGTGTAATGATAGCAACCCTCCGCAGCCCAAGGAAGATCCGCCTGAAATTCTAATGCCAACTTTGAGCCCCCTCTCCCTGAGCTTCTTTGATGGCGTTAACTTCACTGCCAAAGGGAACAAAGCCTTTTTCATGACACACTATTCCCTGCAGGAGAAATGGAGAAAAAGATCATTCTTGACACTCGAGCCTAATTTGATGAGCAAGTATTTACTCCAGAAATTACTTTGAGGAATAGATGACTACTGCAAATGTGCTGAGACAGTTGAGGGCTGATTCAGAGTCAGTGGCTGTCCTGCAGCAAAACTGGTACTTTTTGTTAAATACATGGGACTACATTTTATGGAGAAAGGCTATGACATAGTACGGCTATTCATTTGACGCCTGTCCTTCCAGGCACACAAGCACATCCAACCACCTACAGCCACCTACACACCAGCACCTCAATCCTCCATCCATAAAATGTGAGAACAGCATGGCGCTGCTTCTCAGGAGGCTTGTGAGATTAATGACTTCAAATCTTATAAGCACCCTGATACTGTGTTTAATAGAGCCGCATTAGTAGCAAAGATAGATTCAAGGCTTTTTCCTGGAGGTTCTGGAGAAGAGAGCACAGCATCCCAGTCTGTCTTAATGCACTAGAGGAAGGGAAAGGGTCTTGTCCTAATGTTCATTCTTAGTTAAAAATCTGTTCTTGCAGTATATATCTGCACAGTATGTGCCATTGATAAATAATTTTTCTTGGCGGTGAACCAAAACGTTCAAACTTTTCAGGTCTCTCCGTATGATGTAAGTATTTCAACAGGCTAGAAAGGCATACTGTTAGAAGGGCATGCATGACAGGACATATTAGCAATTCATCTGCAAATTATTTGATTTCATCTTAACCCTGTTCTGATTAACTAGAGAGAAAAGCATTGCATTAGATAGAACATTGCTTGCGACTGAGCAAAGAATTCTATTAGATAAAATCCTCTCCTGCCTTCTCTTTTTGTTCCTTACTAGCTCTTTCTAAAGAATATTAGCAACTACACGGGTATATTATGTTCTTCTGACTCTTTTTGTACTTAACAGTGTGCTAAACAGTGTTACGAATAAATCAAAGGCTAACAGATTTCTACCTTTTAACAATAACAAGTTACACTTGTCTTCTGTTCTACTGCTTTCTGAAATCTAGATCAATTGACATCATCTTTTTGTAAGTATAAAAGGCACTCTGTCCTCCTTCTCTGTTTGATATCCTTAAGCTATTATTATTATTTGTTTGTATTACAGTAGCGATCAAGCCCCAGTCAAAATCAAGACCCACCATAATATGCACTGAACACAACACAATTATCAAACGCTCCTTTTTTCTAGAAGTTTATATTATAGTAACCAGCAGAAATGTTATAAAATGATCCCTATTTTAAAAGTAGGATAGCAAAGTGTAGGTCTTTAATGATATTTAGGTGTTTAATTCTCTTTGCGCAAGGAAGCTGTATTTAATGCTGGGGTCCAGAGGCTTTCATTTGTGTGCCACAGGTTGTGAACACATGGCACAGAGACAAGCCAGAGTAGTTGCTGGGTACTACTTGGAAGTATTTCAGATACAATGATTAATATGTGTACTGCAGCCTGGTAATTTCTGATTTAATGCAATCCTTTGCTCTGTTTTGAACAATGACACACTCAGTGAAAAGCTTTTTTCCTGCTGTATCTGAAAAGCAGTTGGATTTCAGTAGTTTTCAAATACCTTCAAGAAGCTGGGATGCAGTGTTTCAGGATTTCACGGAAAGTCTGCAGCTAGACTGGACGTGGACCTAGATCATCAGTCCTGGTGACAGAAGCAGCTTCTTAAGTATATTCCAGATAAATGTCCTCTATTTAACTAACTCAAGGTAATTCTTTACAAAAGATCAAAATCTGTCTATTGTGTGTGACTAAAAGCTGTCACTCACATTCAGAAACCTGCACATCTCTTCCATCTTGGAGGTATGTTATTTTATTACTGTTTTTGCTTAGGAATCCCAGTTGCTGCTGGGCATTTGTGCCGTTCAGCTGTTAGGGAGTTAGGGTGGAAGACAGAGAAGCACGCAAGAGCCAAGGTTTAGGGACACAGGGCGCAAGAATAGGGGCGTAAGGTTATGGAATGACAATGTCAGCCATGTGGCAGCTATAAAGCACACAAAGTACCTTTCTGCTCAGGAAAGCCACAGTGAGACGGGAACAGATGTCACTTTTACTAATCGTGCTGAACTGGGCAGTCAACTGCTATTGCTAAAGGGCAAGTGTTGTGTGAGGAGTTGCTAGTTACGCTTGTACATCAGAATTTTTTATTTCCTATAGCGCTGCCTTTGATTAATTACTGTTCATTTCACAGAACCTGAATGTGATTTCGATGGACAGAAACAAGTTTCTCAAATCTCATATATGAAGCTCACATGATAAATTTTCCTCCAGCTCTCTCTGACAGGAGCTTCAAATCTATTGAGACCTTTCTGAGATTTCATTGGCAGCTACTTAAACTCGGAAGGCAAGGGAAAAGAAGTGGTGAAAGCAGGCTAATGCGGAAACTTGATAGAGACATTTCAGAACTGTAGTGGCGTATCACTCCATCCTTAACATTTCCCACAGTGGAGATGAAAGAAGCTTGTGTGAACGTCTGTCAGACAGAAGAAGTTGATACGGTGTATATCATAACTCTGCCCTGCAAAGCATGGCGATGCAGAAGGTACGTGACCAAACAAATGCAAATTTTTGAAGAGGAATGAGCACGCAAGAGTGAAATGTGTCCAAAATCTGTTCCTTCCAGTTCAAGCTTGGAAACATGAATCGGGGAACGAACGTGCCTTTACACCCACTGTTGTGTCACAGTGCAAGAGGAGCTGAAGAGCAGCGTAGAGCATCCTGGCTACCATACCGCTCCCTTGGCCCCATCCAAAAACCTTTCAGGACGAGTGTTGGGGCATCCACGTGTGCAGGCACTGCTGGATGCTACTGCAGGTTTTCAGATGACCTGTGAGCAGAGCACTCATCCCTCAGACTTAGTAAAGCGAATGGTTGCCTCTTTTCTGTTTTGTTTTGTGGCACAAAACACAGTATTTGATTCTCTAACCAAACATATGACGACATTTTAACGTTGTCAATATAACATACAGAGTATGAGCAAGCCGGTCCTTTACTGTGTAACCGCTCGAGAGCGTTGCTAGCGCACTTGAAATTTTCCCTTTACCATCAGCAGGAACCTTTACCTAAAAAAACTTGATTTATAAAGAGAATATCACAGGGCAAAGAAATAGAGCAAACAGATACATCCAAACCTAAGATTAGTTACCAATGCCTTGTAGATTAGATGTGAGCCTATGGTCTTGGAGGTTGGTCTTCAGCTCCTGGGAGCTTCCTGGAGACCTCAAGGAAGTCTTCGTTGTTTATATAATTGTATCCCTTTTAGTGAAATGACAGTAATGTCCTCCTCATTTTTGTCTTGGCTATTTCAATGGTGAACTTTTTGGACGCAATGCCTCTTATTTCACGCTAATATAGTAGGTCTCCAATGTTCATTGAGATTTCTTTGAAATTCTATAGCTTTATCATTTTCTAGCTTTTACCGTAGACCTTTATTCAATGTGAACCTCGGCTCATACGTAAACTCCTGTCATTCTTTCAGTGCTTCCTAAACATAATGAACACCACTTTTAAGATTTTTTTAAGACTCTGTGAATTTTGTACTAGTATTCAATTTTCTGAAGGTCATAAAGGAACCAAACCTGATCTAAAATACCAGGATAAATTGTCCTGGATCTGCATTTCCTTGAGCAGTGTGTTTTGAGCAGAGCGAAGTAAACGTGATCATTTAATGTTCAGGGTATTCGGTTTTTTCATCACAGTTACTTTAGCTCATATCTGGGAAGGAAATAATAAGAGACAGGCTACAGCAAGTTCAGTTTTTGAAACATAATGATAAAAAACCTGTTGACAATAAAAATCAAGTTGGAAAAAGACTGTTTCTCTTTCAAAGAAAAGATGTCTACTTGCAGATGCTTTCAGATATTTAAACTGTACTTTCTCCAGCCCCTGACCCACTTTCAAAGAGCTTTTTAAAAATTGTCAAAGGAAACAAAGATGTGGTTTTCATGGAATTTGACATTGTACATCCAGTACGTGGTAAAGGAAAAATTTCTGCTATCTACTTGAACCTTTTTCCTGCCGTGTCAGGCTGATGAGAAAAACTGCATCTTGAAGACAAAAAGAATGGGGGGTTAAGAACAACACGAGAGATTGATTAACCCTGTGTTGTTATCTAGCAAGTGTCAATAACAAAATGCTACTGGGCTCCTGCATTGTTTCCTTCTAAATTTCCAGTCTCACACCTGTCACATCTCAAGATAACTATCCATCATGGAGTCAAAGTGGCAAACAACTGTGTGGTCCCTTGATAAGGAATAGTGACACAATTTGTCTCCTTCTCCTCCCACAGATTGCAACTAATGGGCTAACAGCAGGTTACAATAGCACAAGATAGATTTGAATGACTGTCAGTGCTAGAAAGCAAGCACAGCTGCAGAATAGCCTAAAGAAACACTTCAGTTTAGATGAAAATCTGAACCAACGTACAAAATTGAAACCTAATCAATCCACTTTAAAAGGATTTAATGGTAGTCTTAAAAGTTAATTATTGCACATACTGGAGAGTTATTTATGACACGCTCTACCCAGTTAATGGCAAACTATTGCAGAAGCCAAGACACAGCTCCTGCGCAGCAAATAATGTTACAGTGGAAGGAAGTGCTAGAAGATAGAGTATTAAAGACTACAAAATGCCTGTCTGGGATCACATGGCATTTTCCAAATGGATTCCATGGCGTGGCATTTAGGAATGTTGAGTTTGTAACATGAAAATATGAAATCAAAATAATGTACAAATAATGAAGCTAGGAACTTGGAACAAATTCAGGTCTGATTCAACAAAGTTTCATTGGACTTCATTTTATTTAAGGTTAGAACATACATTTTCACAGCAATAGCTTCTTGCAGTTTGTTCAAGCCCTCCTCTTTTCCAAACTCCCTCTGATAAAAACGTATGAATACGAATCTGTATTCATAATGGGGAGTGGTGTTTCAGATAGGCCCAAGGAACAGCATTAAAGTGGATTGAGAGGTAAAGAACATATCGGTGATTTAAAAGGAAAACAGCTGCTACATTAGTTATCCACAAGCCAGAAATTACAGATGCAGTAAATTCAGTCTCGTGGTTATTCTGAAAAGAAAGCCTAGTACATTAAGATATGATGAATACAGACCCAAGGTGGTCAAATGACCTTAACTCGCTGCCATAATCATGAGAAAAAACCTAAAACCCAGTCTACCTTCACACATAACTTTTTTCTTCAAGCTCACTGCAGGATCCGCAGAAGGAGCTAGACCAATTGTCTTGGTTTTCAGGTCCCCAGCTGAAGCAAGATGCCCCAGCTCCATGAACATCAGCACGCCCATGACTTGGCTCAAGGGAGGATACGCCCCTCAGCACCTCTGTAGGGGGGGCAGGAAGGGCTTAACTTTGAGGAAGAAAGCATGACCCCTGTTAGTACTGGAACTTGGTGCCGCTGCTGGATCTGCCTCTGATCCTCCTGTTCTCGGTTGCCAGAGTCCTGTTCACCTCTCTCTTCAGCCTGACTTCAATTTAACGCCTTCCATTTCAGACGAGGGCCGTGTTGAACAGAAGCCAACAACATCTGGATTGCATGATACTGACATCCATGTAGGAAGGTAGGAGGCTTTAAAAAAATCCCCAGGATAGCTTCACACCTTAAAAATGATTGTCCTCCATTTACTAGTCACTCCCTCACTCTGATGCCTTTTGTTCTCAAACTACCAAAAACTGCAAATGAAAAGGGTTTCCTTGGGGAAAACAATGTAGTACAGTTCCCAGAAGTATTCTGCTCATGGAGCATGGACTGAGGCAGAATATTACCAGGCTGCAGAGAGCTATGAGATAAGCAGATGATTTGGGCAGGAGGCTCAGCTTGTAACCTGTTGTGAGAAAAAAAACATAGCCCTGCCTATTTTGACAGTGAGTAGTGCAGTAAGCCAGCACTTTTGCAATGCATCATTGCAGGGAAAGAACTGGATGACCTTGAAGAGTGAAGATAGAGGAATGTGATGAAATTTCATAGTACAAAGTGCAACAGCATGAACTCAGGGGCTAATAGCAGGAATTCCTGCTATCAGCTGGAGTTCATCAGTTGGAAATAATACAGCAGGAGAAAGACTTTGGTAGACTAATTACACACTGTATGATTATGAGTTTGTAATATTGCAGCCATAAAAAATGCAAGGGTGAGGTATTCCTGTAGAAATGCAGAAGTGTTCACTCCGTCGTGCAAAGCACCGGTGAAATTACATTTGGATTATTGTGCACAGCTACGACCAACCAGACAAAACGTTCACCAGGACCGGCATGTGAACTGGGACAGCCCGCTAAGACAGTCGGGGAAACCAAGAACCTGTCTCATGAATGGGAATGGAAAGGGTCTGGCTTCTTTTAGTTTGCAAAACCAGGGTTGAGGAGGGATATGACTGCAGTCTATAAATACATTAGTAGTAAAGAACAACTGGTAGTGAAGGACAGCACTGGCACAAGAACAAATGTGTATAAACTGCAATGAGTAAGTGTATGCTTGTAATCAGAGGACTATTCCCAACCATTAGAGGATTCTGCAAACTCCTTCAGTAGGAGTAGAGAAGTCTGCAAACTGAACTGCCTTCCATACAGACATTTTTACACATTTCCTAAAGTGACTGCATGAGCTAAACATATAATTAGGTCTAGGACAACAGGAAGTACTTTTCCAGGGATAAATCCAGTAACCCAGTGAATGGGAGACTGAGATCTGCAATCACAAATCTGAGCTTCATCCCTTTGCCAAGTCATATACTGGGAGCATACAGATATAAACCAAGTTGCATCAGCTATTTTTCACTGGTCAGACAAGGCTGGAGCTGCCCTCCAGGAACCTTACATGTTGAGCTGATGAGGGAACTAAAGATAACATATTTGTTTCCTTTCTCCAGAAAATCCCTTCCCACTTTCCAGCCATATTCCCCCTATTTGAAGTGTGTTGAACTTCACAATAATCTGGAATTACATCTAAGGTCTCCATTCAATTCAGCTTTAACTGAGTCAAAAAAAACTCCTGAGAGATGAGAATTTTTTTTTTTTTTCCTGAGTCCCACTTAATACATTACTACCTCAATTCACTTAAGGGTGCTTTATTTAAGATTTCCTTGGTGCTTGTACTCAAAAGTGACAGCAAGGTTCAAGCCCTTGCCTTCTTTTCCATAACTACTGAAGGCAGGACAAAAATGTGACCCTGGAAAAATGGGGGAGGAAAAAGTGCCTTGTTGAATTAATATAATAAAAACCTAGAGCACTGAAATAAAATCAAGTCACTTTCCTGTGTGCCCTTTCAATGCCATGCAGAATAGGATTCTACCTTCTCTGGGTAATGTGGTAGTATAAGCAGATTGTGTAAAAGCAATAAACCTTTGTTGGGACAAATGAAATAAACAGTGGCTAGGTTTAACTCTCAAAATCAGAATTAATGCTTCATGTAAGCTGTGATGATATCTGTCTGATAAATGGTAGAACCATGTGATTTTAAAAAACAGCATCACATTATTTTGGGACTTATGCCAATTTGACCACCTGGCTTTGTTGGAGTTATTTCTACCGTTCCATATCACAAAGTAATTTCAGACAGACAGTATTTTTTGACTGTACGCACAAGTCATAAACAGCTTTTCCCCCCTTTCAAATGTCCATTTTTCTTCTCCAAAGCTGGCAATAATTATTAACTCATACTGAAAAATTACCTGTTTTAAAATCTGATTTATCTCAACTTTACATAGTTAAAAAAGATATTTTACATCATTGGGGAAGGGAAACGTGGCATCCTCATATGAGTCAGTCTTGACTTACACGTTTTGAGGGACCCAGGGCACAAGACCTTAAAATTATATTTTCTGTTCTATTTGACCTATTTTGTTGGAGTTTCTTAAGGCGGCAAAGATGTTAAGGTGCTGTTTCCAAGAGGAGCAAAGAGGAGCATTCCTGTTTTCTTCTGTGTCCCAGACTCTCAGCTGAGACAGGAGGAAGGACATAAAGCATATGAGGCCTGTGCAGAATACATAGTATGGATGTGTAAAGATAACCTACATAACTCAATTACATCTTTGCTACACATGACTAATGTGGCTATCTATCATACCTTCTTTCTGACAAACCTTCATATTGCACCTGCTATCATTTTCTTCCCCTTCCTTTCAGATATTTATGCCTGTAGCAATAGCCACGTGAACAGCACACTACAACAATTACAGATACGAGTTATGTTTTGCACTTTGTTTGATCAACTACCTGTTTTATAGACATGATTAGAAAATTTATGTTACAGTCTTAGGATCCCATTTTATGTTCCACTTTTCTGGACAGATGTTCAAAAACCATAAAAAGGGGATTTTTTTTTAAAGTGTTATTGCCAGTAAGCTATTGCAGTGTTAACATCGTCTGTATTGTAGCAACGGAAACCCCAGAAAAGCATCTTCTCTTTCTGTCTCTTTCTCTCTTTAAATTTTATTTATAGCCTTGCGAAATACTTGCATCCATATAACCCACCCTTGCCAGAAGATTAATGATATCGCGGTGTTCTTGAGAACAGAAATGTGTCTACCATGCTGGTGAATACTCTCTCTTTTTGCAGGTTAAAAGTGAGACGGGACCAGCGCCGGAGGGAAAGGACGGTGTGCCACGCAGAATTGGCACACGACCAGCTGTCATCTCCCCCTCCCCCCGCTGCTAATTGCGACACGCTGGGTCCTGCGACGTTAATCAGCACTTCCACTCTTGTGCCTTGCCGATTGTTTGGGACAGAGGCTGGCTCCCCGTGGGCAGTGCTGAGGATGCCAAACAAATACCCCTCATCATGCAGGGGAGGCTGCACCGCCACAAAAAGACACCAAAGGCACAATCACCCTGAAAATGTGTTTGGTGCTAGCAGCACGCCCCCCCAGCAAAATCTGAGAGCGGGTCCCGATGTGATTTTTTTTTTTTTTTTCCGTGGGAGTCATGTTGTCTTATCCCTTCATACAACTTCCCTGCAATAAAATACCTAAAAAGTGCTTTTGCTTTTGCTTGTTTGGGAAGAGAAGGAGAATATTCTTGTCCCTTTCCCACGTTCTTGTCCCTTTCCCGTGTTCTTGTCACTTTTCCATGCTAATAGTCTCTGCTTTTTGCTTGTGGATGGTTTCATTTAAAAAAAAAAAAAAAAAACTTTTTTCCCATCCTCTGCTTTGTTGTGAACCTGGTTCCAGTTTCTGCCTATCTCTCTCTCGCTTCCTTTGACCTTTTCCTCTCTGTTTCTCTCTCTCTTCTTTGTCCATGTTGGCAATAGTCGTTAGCTTACGCTCTTTTATGAACCTTCTGCTTCTTTTCGTTTCAGCTCTCTGGACCTGATTTGCAGCTGCTGTGTTCTTCCTACAGTCATTTACACATGTGTGACACAGGTGTAAAATACTACCATTTTCATTTATGCTGCTTGTAAATGTCAGCAGAAGAGAAAGGAGAACCTGTCCTTCCCAGAGTGAATCAGCAGACTTTCAGGAGTGTCAGATACATATGAGCAAAATCTGTGTGAGTCACCAATCACTCCTAATCCATGCCTGATCTCTCACAAACCATCTCATGCTATTGCTTAACCCTCCGACTCTCCATTATTCCCAAGGGCTCCTTTAATCCAGATTTTTCTTTAAACGAGAGGACGTTTCGCTTTGATT
>VYXH01000028.1:213142-249195 GCA_013397275.1 Burhinus bistriatus | reverse complement strand
TTTTTTTTTTTTTTTTACAGCTTCCAGACCTCGGATGAACTGAGCTAAAAATACACACATGGAGTCAGGTATCCACGTGTCGTGTTTACCCCCTCAAACAGCAAGCAGTGCAAGAGTGAATGGAGAGGGAAAGAGAATCCTTGCATGTATATTTCCATTCAAGGAAAGAAGCTACACTACATTTTGCTTATTCTAGAGTTTTTCTGAATTCATCAAAACACCTAATGACCTCACAGGATCAGGGGTTTTGGTGAAATTCTGAGTACTTTTGGGTCAGATGTACTTTGGGAAGTTTTTTAGACTGAGTATAGAAATCACTTTTAAAAAAAAAAAAAAAAAAAAAGGAAAGAAAAAGAAATGCAGGAAGCAGGAGTTGCACTGTTAAGTGACAGAAGTCCAGCATCAGATTGCCTCGAGTTGCTGGTACCTTCCCTGCTCTTGCATTCCCTGCTCCAGCTCACAGTGCGCCACGGACACGGCAGGAACACAAGCTATTTGGGAGGTTCAGGTGAGCGGCACCCTGCCCTCTGCTCCAGCTCTGCGGACAAAACAGCAGTGCTGAGCTTGGCAAGTAAACCCAACAACCCACAGGAGAAGGTCACATACTATACAAGCCCGTGGTATTAGCTCTTTTTGCCACCGTTTCGCTGTCAAGCTCCAGCATGCCTTTAGATATTGAGCTGTTGCACGTTTTACCGCAGGCTGCTTTGCTAAGCCACTTATTCCTATGTGTGCCCCTGTGATAAATTTTATCAGTGCTCAGCTGGAGGGTTTCACACGAGGCAGCTGCACAGTGGCTTTTTATCTGTCATGGCACCCCATGCCCAATTTTTTCTTTTATTTATTTTTTTTTTCTAACTTAATTTATGTTGTGGCATTTCTGTCTGTAAATGCAGAGTCAGCAGTTTGTGCTCCCAGAGGAAGCTTACGTGGAAACAGGGAGCCTAGCCACAAAGTAAAATACGGCTGTGATAAAAGCAACAACAAATCATAATTAAAAAGTATTAGTGGCCATCTGCTTCTAAACAGCAAAGAAGATTTGATATCTGCTTTCTCACTTGTCTCACCAGTCACACTCCTGGTATATACAGCTGTCTGAAGTGGCAACTGGATCGTTTTCTCTACATTTTAATTCACTCATTTTAAGTAAAAACTGCTCACAGTAACAACTTCATTTAGAAGGACTTCTGACCAGAGGGAGTACGGAAACTCAAAACTTAAAGGCGTTTTACCTGTGACCAGTGATGGCTTAATATCTATCTTTCTGTCCTATATTTACCATTTTTTTTACATCTTTATTTGAATTTGGTTTTAACGGTTCTCTAGAAGTTTTCTCATATTTGAATTTGATTTTAACGCTCCTCTAGAAGCTTTCCCATCAATGGCACTTGTCAGAACATTTATTTAGTGTTTATTTGTTTAATCATTCTGTTTTACAGCTCATAAATGAAAACATCTTCCTGCAAAGCTGCCTGAGGTCTGTCTGCCAACAGGGTTATTTTAAACTGGATGAATAATATCATATAGTAAGTTTCCAGTGTCCATAATAGAGAATTTTAAAGATCATCTGCAGGATTAATTTCCCTTTTTCAAGCTCCTTCAGTTTTCTTCTAAATGGAAAAGTTTCACTTACAAGTGATTTGTTTCAAGTTTCCTTTCTTAAACTTTATCATCCAAGAAAGTACAAGGCAAGTAAAATTTTGCCAGGCATTCATCTGTCCGCTGGATTTTAAGGCAATGACTATATAATATGTTCATTATAAAGGAAACAGCTATTTAAATAACAACAATTTATTTCTATAGGCATCATACAAATGCACAACAGTTGCTAATGTAGAGATTCCATCAAATTTATGAGGTCTTGTATCACTGAACTGAGAAAAGATTACCGTCCATGTACTGAAACTCTGTAATTTAATAGAATTTTTTTTCATTATTTGCTCAATATTGATTTTTAAATTGGATTCCTCCAACTGCCAAATTTGTACACCCAAGAGTTGTTATGGCTCTGAGGTAGTATACTAAAATATATATTCTTCAGGTACCAATACGTATGTGTGTGTATACATAAATATATTTAACTCAATAAATATTCCTTTAAAATACCTCAATATTTAGCCTATCCTAGATATGTATTTACCCAGCCTACCTCCCATGTTTACCTAAGTGATTAGAAAAGTCTTTCGGGCAAACAGTGTAGGTTTTATAACCTTCCATGGAAGTTTCTGTAAATTTGCTTTTTGAAGAAAAAGCTCACTTTGGCTTCTTACTCTGTTAATTTCCTTTATTTTTTTTCGTATATAAAATTTTCCTCCTTGTCCTTCAAGGGAAACTGAATAAATAAATGAAAGAGCATTCCCAGTGTCCGCATGGTTTTGGACCAGGATTCGGCAAGGGATTTAAACTTTAAAAAACTGGCCCTACTGACTGCACTGGGAATCACCATGTGCTCAGGGGAAGGCTTGTACTTAAGTTCCTTGCTGAAGCAGGAGTTGCAGTGATCTCTTTTGCTGGTGGACAGCAAATAACTTCAGAGCATTATATTAATAGCAATGGAAGAAAATTAAAAATTAGGAATCTAGCTGGAAAATACAAAAACGGATGCCTTTATTTAGGATTTCGGTCCCTTTCTTTAGGGCTAGATGCTTTAGACACAGAGCCTTAGCTGATTTGATTGATTTTTGATGCTCGTCATCCTGGAGCCATCCTTACTTTCCTATCTAGTGAAAGTAAGTCTATACCCCGTGGGGAAGAACAAAACCTAAACGAAACACAATGTCTCTAAACTAGCACCAGATTGAGCAAATAAAACATGGTGGCTTGCTGTTCAAAATATGTTTAAGCAGGAATTGTGGGGAAATGTGAACATATATAGCAATGAACTCACGGTACAAAAGCGGGGCTTACCGCAATTCAGCCTCCAAACAATAGCATTTTTTGTGTGCTTGATCCTCAGAACTGCTGGGCACTTTAAGCAGTTTCCATTGACTTCTAGGGGAGAAGAAAACAGTCAGTACTTCACAGGACCAAGCCACATGTTCAGAGTGAGTATGCGAGAGCCAGCCAGGAGCTCCAGCCAGAAATGCTGGCTGCATCTTGTTAGGCGCAGCAAGAGCTTGGATATTAGACCTTGAGTACTGAGCCTATTGTGAGCGTGGAGAAGTTACAGTATTTATGAAAATCAGCCTGGAAACCTTCCCTGAGTTCACCTTCAAGCCCTACCAACTTAGATTATGCAAGTCCTTTAAGATACTTTGAATAATTATGGACAATTAAGGGATGTGAGCCAAACCTAAAACCTTTGCTTATTCCTTTCATCAATAAAATGCTTGACATGGCTCAGATGGAAAACAACAGGGGTGAATCTGCACCTTACGACAGCCTTGTTGGTAGCCCTTGGCAGTGGATTTTTTTATAAGCTTGAGCCTATCAACCTTTGCAAGTTATAGCAGAAAAGGATTAAATGTCCCTAAAAACTGACTTTAGGGGAGAAAACAAAATTTTGCAAGATATTATTTCTAGAGGCCTCAAAGTAGGCAGTAAAAAATTGGTTCCTTTTTTTGCATTCAGCATCCACAATGTGCAGTATCTATGAGTAGCAAAGGAACAGTTCATTAATTCAGGAACCTATGGCCAAACTTGTCCCTCAGTTACACTGTCTTTCCTCTAGAAATCAATAGGAACTCTGCAGCTCCTGAAATCAGATCATGTACCTTATGAATAATAGTTACTATTGTTATTATTATAATTTTTGTGAAGCTAATCCATAATCTTGCTGTTGTTGAGGAAAGGGGGCAAGATTTTTTTCTTGTAGTCGCCAATGAAATATGTAAAATACGAAAAAAAGTTATAGTTCCAAACAGAACCTACTACATGAGAGCAGAAAGGTCCACTAGGAACCCTGCTAAGCTGGTTATATTTAATTCAGAAAACAGTAGGATAATGTGAATGGTAAGAAAGTTATGAACTGTAGAAATAAACATCAAGCACGTACGAGTCCTATTTTCAGAAATGTTTTGAGACTTAGCCCACTGATGTTTGAAAAGCATTTGTCTGATCCTTGAATATCAGAGATAAAGGAATGCAAAATATTGCAGTCAAATGTCAGATACTGCTGAAATGCAGAGCAAACAAAACACAGAAGATTTGCCCTATACTTGCCCCTCAATAAGCAGTCATCTATTTGTGGAATATTTATATTATTCTTATTAATATACATGTGGAAGCTTTGCAAACCATCTACAACCTATGATTTCTAATGCTTAGAAAAGCATCAGAGAGCAAAATTGCAATACATTGAATTCATGGCTTTTGATAAAATTTTTCTAGCTATGCAGCACAAGGTCTTCAAGTACATACAGTATCTCAGATGCATCCTCTTAAAAAATAGCAGTATATTATAAACAAATGCAGCTGTGTTTGGAGCCCCTTCTGAGCTGCATATGTAGTCTATAAAGCAACCATCTTTCACTTCTTGAAAATTACAATGCTAATTAAAAACTGCCTGGTTGATTCCTGGTTGTATTAATAAACAAGGAAGACTTTATTCCACTGAAATGGTTTTCTGAGAGATGGCATATATGCTCTTGCACAACAGGATCCAGATAGAAGACTCTGAAGTTATTGTCTGTCTTTCCAATACTTCTTTGTTGTTACTTCCAAGATTTTGTTTCCAGTTCAGGACCTTGCAACTTCTAAAACTTTTCAGCAGCATTTTAAAGATAAACAGATTGATTCCAGATTGTCTGCCAGTCATGCTATATCCTGTGTTAAAACTGATGATATATGGATGAGAAGACATTCAGGTAGGACCTAAAGCACATATGGTCAACATATCTTGTATTCAAAGGAAATAAGAATTCAAAATCCAGTAGAACACTTTTGCCTTTTGAGTCTTTTGGCTTAAACTGCACACTCTCCCTCCTTGAAGAATAGAACATAATTCTTTTTACCTGCAGCTTTCTATCTTTGCAAACCCTGAAGAATAAAAATCATTTTAAGGAGTGACTGAACATGGGAACTGGTGCTCGGCGGTATTATTGTTGCAAGTATTTATTAGGTGTCTCATCACTCAGTCCTAACCAGCCAGATCCAATCCTCAGAAAGTTACCTGCAATCATTGGCATTGCCTATTGGACACGAGATGTTACAGTTTTGCCAAAGCATCCGATCTTGTGGTCTCATTACGGGAAACAGCCATCATACGTCTTCCCCATTAACGCTTACTGCTGTCCATTCAGTTTGCAGCATGCCCAGCTCCATCATGTAAGCCTTATAATTGCTTCTCATAAACTGGTGTGTATTTTCATACGACTGCTGGTACACTAGTTACAATGTACTTCTGATTGTTTTAAATAGTATTTTAACCAAAGCAGCAGAATGAGTTCTGAATAACTCCTCTGATTTTGAGCAAACTCTGACAAACATGCCAAGGAGCAGTGGTAATAAGTTTACTCTTCTTTCACTCATATATAGGAATAAGGGAGTATGGGGATAAGGAAATCTAACCCTTGCGCAAAAAGTAACTGTGGAGTGCTATTTTCTCCTATTAAAGTACCGAGACATCTTCTGCCTGATAATTGGGGCCACAATCATACTTTTTGAAGTAAAAATCATCCACTGTGACCATCTGAGCTCATCTTTGAGAGTCTAAACCATGACCACACATGTGTAAACCACCATCAGGATGATGGTGAAGGTAACAAATATTATGACTATAATGTCTACAATAATTGATATTTAGGGGGGAATAAAGAAAAACGGTTTCTGAGCAAAAGTTCACAAAGTTCACTCCAGAAAATGTGTATAACACTAAACCGCTTCATCACGTGAAAAAGGTTCACTCACGTTTTGCACATATGTTTGCACATTTGTTTTTTTAAAACAAATGATGATATCATTCACCTATGGCAAGATGAAGCTCTGCTGTATGACAAACAGCTGTTTTTGTGTTAAATTACTCCTGGCCTCTCTGAATTTATTCCTCCTGTTTCAAGGCTGTTCTCTCTTCAGATCCATAGCTGCAGCATTTCATTCGTGAATATAACCTCTCCAGTGCAGTGGAAAAGCTAAATTTCATTCTCCTTGCTTTAACTGCTGTGAAAGGACTTTATGGCACTTCACAGAGAAGATGTACACTTCTATGTCCACAGCACTTGCTGAGATGATGGGGCTTACACTCAGACCTCACGGGGTCTTTCCAGACTTTGCACACGATGTCTCAGCCCAGGAAAATTCAAATAATTCCAAAGCAAAAAGCCTCGTCACCAGCATAACTAGGTAGGTATGTAGCTGCAAACATGCTGATCACAGAATATATTAAGAGGCACAGTTCTTCAGCTACCAGAGACCAGGCTGGCTCCTCTGAAGCGATGGAGGAAGCGGTATTTTCAGGATATCTTGGAGTGACTGGTTGCAACTCACAGAAGAGCTGACCATCCACTTTAGGATCGAAGGAATGCAGATGAGGAATAGAGCTCTGGAAAACAGTGAATACTTAGAGCGACTTATAGATGACAGACAGCTAATAGGTAATACCTGAAACTTTACAATGATAATATTTTTTTCCTGTATTTGTAGTGAGCACCCTAAGGATTTTGGTGATAATTTCCTTCTTTCAATCTTTGTAGAGAGCTAATACAGCTCTTTCTACACAAATCCTTGGCTGCAAGGATTTTGTCAGCAAAGGTTTTGAGTGGCACAGTTCGAAACAGAAGGCTGGAGGTGAATAGCAAAATCACATGGAAAATGTTTTTGGAGCCAACTCTTGTCTTTTCATTAAATTCATACCTGTCTGTAACAAAGGTGGTCACATAGACAATGAATTCCTAGTGATCTTTTGCTCATAGGGTCATTTAGGATTTCAGACCCCTGTTGCGGTCACTGCATTTGATTACTACTGGCTAATGAGATGATTTTTTGCCATTTCAACCTGAAGAACACTGTTTTGGGATTATTTTTTTTTCTTTTTCGCCTTGTGTTTCAAATGGAGCTAAAGTTAACATGGCCACCCTTGTTTAACTGCTTCTGTTTTCCAAGGGAAGATACCTCAGTGCACCAAATCCTCAGTACTTTCATACCAGAATCTGTGAATACATCACTGAAACTGTGAGAGTAGCATTAAAAATTTGGTATCGCTGCAAAAACATGAACTTCACCAACCATGTTTTTTATAGGTCTCACAACAATGATATATTTTTATAAATATGTTTGAATAACAACAAAATAGCTGTTCAAGAATTTTGGTATTTGGACTATCAGAGACTTCCTATAGCATTAATAAAACTAGAAAAAGAATTAGGCCTTCGCACTACTAAGTAATATTTCCAGGATTCCCACTACTGCTGTGCATTGACTGTGTATCATTGAAATTTTCTTTTTCATTTTCCAAGGCAGAAAATTGAACACAGAGTTCCCAAAAGCCAACTTTTTGAACTCTGAACTGTTTGACCCAAGCAAAAGATCTGAAATTCAGAGCCAAGACAACTTGTTCTTTCCTTCTCTCCTAATTGTCAATCACTCTGTTGACCAGAAATTTCCAAATATAGAATTATTTTGTCTAGCACCCACCACCTTTTGGCCAACAAAACAAATTCCTCTCCCTGTAGCAACATTAATGAGGAATGCAATCTTGGCATGTGATGTCAAGTCCCTACCTCATTCTTTTTCTCTTTTAAGTTACCGTCCATACACACTCTGGTATTCAACTAAGTCATTGACAGAGCAATTAAAACCCTTTCAGATAGGCTGAAAGATATCCCATATGGGTGAATGTCTGAAAACACATGCTTTTTGGTGCAGTACCTCTGCCTGATGTCTCCTCTCTGCAAGCATATGTATGAACCGGAGCCAAATTTTTCTACACTTACTAATCATCTCAAGGGCTCCAGCTTTCAGATGCCCAACTTGAGGCAATTAAAGGTGAGCAATTCTTCATCTAAGAAAGCAAGTATCTTGAGCTCCACTCCCAAAAAATGAGACCTCTAATGTCATTTTAATTCCTTGTAACTACTGAGCGTTCGGTTGTACCTGCAGTGGAATTTCTGTGACTCTTTTACAGAGAGAAAAAGTGGCAAAGAGGGAAATAACATCTCTTTCTTTTTAAGAAATGAAAGTTCGAGCATGGGTCCATTCCTTTGATGTCACTACTCTGCCTCTTTGTTTCTCTAACACACTGAGGAAATGCTTCCACAAGCTGCGTGTCCCCCACCTATCACAGGGTACCAGGAGAGCTTTCCTCTCCACCCAGGCTACAGAGAGGTGAGGTTCTTCACCAGCATCTTTAGCAGAGCTCTCTTGTGCCTTCCCCACCCCTTGCCCACTGCTGAGGTTTGGAGTGTCTCCCACTCCCCACAAATTTACACAGGAACACCACAGAATGCAGGGTATACAGGGCATGTGTTATTTTCATTGCAGGTATCTAAACAAAAAATTACTTTGGCAATTTAAAAGCAAAAGGAAATGTAATGTTTGAGCCTATCTATTTTAGTTTATTAGTTAATGGTCTTTGTAGTTGTCCTTAACAATGACAACTGTAGTACAATGGAGAGAGAAGAATGACAAATCTTTTGTGGAAGTGAAAAAAATGTCAGAGAAAATGAAAATTGTCTTAAGCCAACTACTAAGTTCAAGAAGATATGACATGGTGGAACAGTTGGGGAAAAAAAAAAAAAAAAGACAAAAAAAAAAACACCAAAAAACCAGGCCTTTTTTCTACAATGTGATCCCTTTGTCAGCAAGTCTAGTCTCAGAGACTGGGTATTTCTTCTATCCCCTTTTCCTGCCAAGGTTACGTTCTAGTAAAATATGATTCTAGCGTACCTCAGTAGAGATGATTCAGTTATTGGTCTTGCCATGCTCTAAGAGACCTCTGAGGCCACCTGAAAAAAAAAAATAAGTGGGTTTTTTTTTTAATTAGATCACTGCACAGACCTGGTTTGGAGCACAGGCACTGAAACAGCCAAATTAGCACAATTTCTTCTAGAAGGGGTGGATAGAGAGTTCTTACAGAATCACAGAATCACCAGGATTGGAAGGGACCTCTGGAGATCATCTAGTCCAACCCCCCTGCCAGAGCAGGGTCACCTAGAGCAGGTTGCACAGGACGGCGTCCAGGCAGGTTTGGAATGTCTCCAGAGTCAGAGACTCCACCACCTCTCTGGGCAGCCTGTTCCAGTGCTCTGCAACCCTCAAAGGAAAGGAGTTCCTCCTCATATTCAGATGCAACTTCCTATGGTCAAGTTTGTGCCCGTTACCTCTTGTCCTATCACTGGGCACCACTGCAAAAAGACTGGTCCCATCCTCCCAGCACCCTCCCTTTAAGTATTTGTAAGCATTGATGACATCTCCCCTCAGTCTTCTCTTCTCCAGACTAAAAAGACCCAAGTCCCTCAGCCTTTCCTCATAAGAAAGATGTTCCAGTGACACAGGTAGTGATGGGTTCATGAGAGATGACTCATCCTCCAGCACATATCCATCTCAGTATCAACTTACTGCCCAAGTTGCTGTTTCTGTGCTGTAAGGTCAGGAAGGATTTTTAACTCAGAAGTTTATAACAGTAATGCATTTTTGAGAAAGTAACACAAAAACTGACAGGATAGGGAGGAAGGAAATTGAGCAGGAGAGTGGGATCAGTGTATCCCAGGTGTGCCAGGCTGCTAGCAGCAATGGACCACAAATATTTCAGACCAGAGAGTTGAGGTCTCTTGCATAGACATTGGCACTCTCCACTACAGTGGCTAATGTGCTATTCCTGAAATTGCAAGCTGTTTAACAAACAAAAGACCCAATGTTCTTTGAAAGTTAAGTGTCGCTGGTTATTCTTTGTCACTGGAAATAGTCCTGACTGGTAGCTGCCTTGATAATCTTTTGCTGCTCCTACAGGCTGCTAATGGATCATGCTGGTGGGAAGACCACTTTTCATAAATGTCAGATTTCTCGACCATGATGCTTTCGGCTAGAAAAATCTCTTCCCTGCCCAGAACTTTAAATACTGTTGGAAAATAAAATCCAGAGAGGAGACACTGGAGCAACTTTGCTTTGTTAAGTGCCATGAAAGTTGGCAAGTACTATAGATTCTAGTATAAGAGAACATAAGAAAAGGTTTAAATATGTTCTTTAAAAATTTCATCTTTTTTCTAGAAATGTTGTTACTGGACTTTGATACTCAAGACAAGTCCCAAAGGGCCTTTCTAGAAATAAGTTACTTTTGCATTAACGATTTATCGAGTCAAGACCTTTCCATCACAAACAAGTATCTATTTGCTGTACCAGTTGGAATCCGAAAGAATAATGCAGGTGATGCCTTTGAAACTGAAATGTGCTTATTAACACTGTCTCACAAAGCCAGTGAGTGTTGTTAGTAAGAAATGACAGTGTATGGTTCAACTGCACATACTCCACTGCTGTCAAATTACTCAGTATAAATACGTCAGGTAAAATGGACACCCAGCTAAGTGAATTCTTTGCTGATAGGCGTTGCACTGCCTGTTATTTCTGTATTTTTTGCAACATGATCCAAAGCTCATTAAAATCAGAAGAGATGCACCCCTCAATTTCTATCCAACCTCAAGAGCCAGTAAAAATTGAGGGCATCAAGTGCATGCGTAGGATAAGGTCCTGACAGCAGTAAAGCAAATTACACTAATTAATCTTTTC
Source organism: Burhinus bistriatus (assembly GCA_013397275.1). Lineage (NCBI taxonomy): Eukaryota > Metazoa > Chordata > Aves > Charadriiformes > Burhinidae > Burhinus > Burhinus bistriatus. The sequence continues at coordinate 238,539 of VYXH01000028.1, read as the reverse complement.
AATCACCTACCTAATATGGCAAGAGGCAGGTGATTGATTATTATTTGCTTTTAAGATAAATCTCCAGTGCAAATGGTCAGCATCTTTTTGATTAATCCTTTTCTGAGAAAAAAAAAATAGATAGTCATACCTTTTCACAACTGCAACTAGTCAAAAACCCAGGGACTTGCAGATTGTTCCAGCTTGGAGAAGAATAACTGTGCTTCTTTGCAAACAATGCATATGCTGGATTCCTCCTAGATTAAAGGAAGCAAAACAAGAGACAAGGACTTTGCTCAAAAGTATAAGCTCCATCCTAAGGCAAGAAATAGCCCAAAAGCACCTGGAATGATACACTACTACCATAACCAGGCCACAGAATATTTTTTTTGGTGCTTTTTATTTTTCAGTATTCATTATGCAGAGGATCAACCAAAGTAGACTATTTTCCCCACAAGGGTCAGATAATTAAATCATAACATTACAAATCTGTCAATTTTGAAACTCAAAAAAATATATTGACTCTGGCAAAAATGTCCTTACAGTGGCTTCTTGGGTCTGTTGGGTCATTCTGGAGATGTGAAGTGTCTTCATTCATTCTCTTTCTCTCTCATTGAAATGATTTGCTTTGCTTTCATACAAAATTTTAAAAAACAAACAAAAAAAAAAAAAAACACAAAAAAAAACCCCAAACCTGGAAACCTTGACATTTTTGTAATGTAATGTAATGTAATTCTTGTTTTCTGTCAGGCCCCTGTTCTCCATCATTCTATACCCAAATCAATGATATTGCCATTAAGTAAAGGGAACTGGAATAAGGTCCTTTAGAACTACATGCTAAATAACATTCTAGCCTTATAGAACTTTTGATAAGACTGCATTGCCTACCACCTTGTTGAAGAACAGAGCAGAAAAAGCTTTAAAGAACAATAAAGGAACAATAAAAGAACAATTTGTAAGCGTTGTTTTGAAACATGTAAATAGTGCTGTCAGTTGGTGAGGATTTTTTTTTCATTTTGTACATTTACATTTTCCAACTGCAGTTTTAGAACATTTCACTGCATGCTACTATCAATCATCCTTAGCCTAGAAATGTACTGTACATTAGTAACGCTTAATTGGCATATTTAAAGAAAATAGCTACTTAGTTTTGCTGTGAAATCTTTGGGAACAATTTTATGATACCACTCGGCATTGTTTGTTCCAAGAGCAAATATTCAAGTCTTGAATGTTAACTCTGATAGGAGACAATTAGAAGTATTGAAATACTCGGCTTGCCAGGCTACTGTACAACTAAATATAGGTCACTGGGATATTGCTTGCCAATGAAATAAATGCATCTCATACTCTATGCCTGAAAAATTATTTGAGAAGAAAGAAGGAAAGGTTAGATATGGATGAAAAATAGTAATTGATTGGTCTTTGACATGACTGGTGAGAAATATAAAATAAACATTCATAAAAATCAGGAAAAAAAGGGAAAAGAGGCAAAAAGAGAGGCAGTGAGAACAGCAAGCTGGAGAGCAGGAGGAGGAGAACAATGGCACGAGGCCAGATCCTGCTCTCAGTTACACCCCGGCAACATCTCAGGCTGAAACCGCATGGGTGTAGCTGAGCGCAGAACGTGCTTCCCAGTCTGCTGGCTTGTTTATACCAACTCCCAAGGATCTATTTTCACATCAGGTATAAACATCATTCTCTCCACATGCAATTTCAGCATTTCTGCATCTTATTCTGTGTAACCATAGAGGAGGGAGTTTGCCATAAACAAGCAACGTGGAATGAGTTTTTAGGAGTGTATAGCCAGTCCACCATCTTTTACTCAGCAGATCTTGGCCTGATTCTCCCGTAAGATGTCTTGTAAACGTGCCACGGACGTCCTCTCTTCCCCCAGCAGATTTCCCCGCCGCTCTCATACGTGCTCTCAGATAAAGGAGGAGACGTGCGGCACACGCCGCGGTGTGCACTGGCAGTCAGACCGCTGCACGACTGGCAAAGCGCGGATGGCACTCTGCGTACGAAGTGGTACGTGATGTTTCATTTATATTTGCCAGCTGGCTAATAGTAGCCAAATGTTTGTTGCAAAGAGCGAGTGAGAGAGAAAAATAGCCATATCCTTTGGCACACAGAATAATAATAATCCTCCTCCAGAACAGGCTGGCAGTGCTCGAGCCAGAGCCATCTTTCCGACTCTGAGACACTATTAGATTCTCCACCCTTCTCTTCTAAATTCTGCAGCAGATTGTTTGGGCTGGAGAGAGATGGAGACAAGAGGTCCCATCTGGTACCAGTTCCTTATTTCTTTGTAGCTCTATAATAGCTCCAGGTCTTTTCACAGTTCATTCAGGAGAGGAGGGGAAGAGTTGGGTGAGGGGAGGCGGCGGCCCTGGGTACTCTACAGTCCAATCACCTTTTTGTTTTTCCTTTGTATTTCCTCTTTTCTCTTTCCCTCCAAATTGACAGGAGGTAACTGGCAGCTGCTCTCCTGTGTTCCCGGCTCTATAATGCAGACCTGTCAATAGCTTCCACGCTTGCTGAGATTATTTTATGGGTAAGATATTATACAGGGCTAGACAGAGCTAGTGTGAAAACTAACTTTTACATGCCTTTTTTTACACACACACACACACACACACACACCCCGCCATGACTATGTGCCTTTTTTTTTTCATAAAACCTGGAACAAAAATTTTCATTCTTTTATATTTTTAAGCCTGCCTTTTCCAACAGCTTGACTCCACAGAGGACTAACTGCACATTTCCAGCACCTGCATTTCAGACCCAGGTTCTGCCAAATGACAATCAGTTTCTGCCATGTTGTTGCACAGGAACGGTTTTTGTTTGGTAGGTCTCTGTTTTAATATTAAGTATTACCCCGCAGGCAGAGATGATGGAGTAGACTTGCAAGGTGTCCATGTAAATAGTCAGCAGCTTTGTCATCCCTCTCTCTCCCAGCGCTGATATTCATCAATCCTGGGTGAATCTGGAGTTTTAGTAACACTGAATCCTGTCACTGCAATTAGACAACAAATGTCAGCGAAGGAAAAAACCCTGCCCGAGAAATGTTCTGGTTAAGACAACGAGATATGGGCTTCCAGGATCTGCTGCAAAGCCAAGAGCCGAGCACCACGGCCGTCTGGCACAGAGTCGACACGGAGGTGGGGATATCTCGGATTTCTGACTCACCCTTCACAGGTGAACCCGCAGGCACTACTAGATGCACACCAGTTTCTAGGCTCAATACTCTCTTTTTTTATTTCCCCCATTTCAATGAGCTGAGACAGTTTTGCTGTTCAGAGGAAGAGGCGAGGCAGAGAGAGGGAATTAGCAAAACATAATGGGAGATGACTTGTTGGGCTAGAGGTGTTGTTATCCTGCACTTGGTCCCCTCTCTAGGCAGCAGTCTAGGGGAGAAAGGCTGGACTGTTCCTCAGTCCCCTTCTTGATTTTTGTTTCTGTTTAAAATTGCTTTGTGTGGTGGGGGAAAAAAAATGGTCAGAATCTATTTAATGCAGCAGTATCTAATTACAGCGAGGCACAGCTTCAGTATGATTTCTTTGTCAGTTAATATTGTGCACTAATTATTCATAAAAGACTTGAGACATCACTTCAATACATTTAAATTAAAAGATGAAAGGCTGAAAATATATTTTATGAACAGGAAATCTAAAACTTTATCCTCTCTCATGATTTTATCCTTGAAAAGTAAAAGTTCAATTATTTATAAGCTCTATAACAAACATTTTGGAAGAGCAAAACATTGCTGAAGTAAGAAAGGAAACAGAAGTAAAATAAACACAATTATGTTACAATTCAAGGAACTAATCTGAAAGATGTTGAGTGCATTCTGAGTAAAACTGAATGTACTAAGGATTTATTGGATTGGACAGGACTTGAAGGTGTTTACCACACTGAAAGATCAGACTCCAAAAATATATTAAACCAATTTTTTCTTTTAACCTGAGTTGGCAAAAGTTTTACATTGAACTCACAATAGTTTCCCTTTAATCAAGTGTTCAGCTGCATGTACAACTGCCTGAAAGGGGGGTTTCAGAGGTAAATCAAAATTCTGATTTTAAGTCCATGATTTACTGTGTTCTTGGCTATTAAAGATGTGGAGAAAAAAATAGACCCTTTATTGTAGTCTTAATTTGCAACATGCAAGAGATTACACCTTATCGAAACCTTGGAGGGAGGTGAGAGAAGCAATAAATCTATTGATAAGATTTAGGGCACGTGTATGCCTTTTGATCCCCAACTAGCTTTGTCCTGTTTAGCGACTAGCATTGATTTGCATGTGGTCTAAGTGCTGATATTTAATTCTGAGTGTAAACATCAATTAAATGATCACTACCAATCCACTAGTGATATTTTTATTATTAAAGTGAAATACATTGTGAGTAGTAAGACACTACAAACATAAATATCTTCTAAAATAGGTAAGAGAAAGGAATGAATCTACATTTGTCTTCCAAGCCAGTTGCTTTCTGATTTGTAGGCACTTTTCCAATATGCCTAATATTCCATCAAACATATCCAATCTAATATAGTTGAGAATATTTTTGAAGTGAGAAGGCTAGCCATTGATTATTAAGTCTGCTGTAATGCTGTAACCCATTGAGACAAAACATTGCTGGGAAACAATAAGAGCTGGAGGGCACCTGGCTTGTGCAAGGAAAGCAAGAGAAGCATGCCTTCTGCTGCTTTCTGCTTTAAATTGACCACTTAAAAGTAACGTTTTGAATGTGCTTTTTCGGGAGGAAGTGCAAAAGAGCTCTGGGGAGAGTAGGGAAGGTGAAAAGCAAGAGCAAATGTCTCTAACGCTCAAAAAGAGTGAATGGTGTAACAGATATAGTAAATATAAATAATTTGAAAGAATTGCATTATATCTGAAGGATGAGCTTCTATAAATATCTACTGGACCAGATAAAACTACACTAAAATATCACACGCCAAGTAAAACTTAATGATAAGAAGCTTGTTGGAGAAAATAATTCTTGTTTTGATCAAACCAAAATCATACATCCCTCCTTATGCCCCCTAAAACTGGGAAAGAATAGAAATTATTCTTTCTTTTTATGCAATATATTTTGTTCTGGAAAGATGTATGTTTGTATAAATTGATATAAAATACTGGTGCCAAAGCAAATAGTTAAAATTGAGTGTTTTGATGTAGCTTTGAGAAATTTTCAAAACCTATTCAAATCAAAATAAGCGTTTGTTCTGCCCCAGAAATTTGTTACCATGGAGCTGATGTTTTTAATAATATTTAAAACCTACAGTCATTATTTTTTTTGCTTCTCACTGCTCACTCTGGATGGTACATGTTCAATGCCCTGAAATTCCCGCTGATATGAAGTGTGCCAGAGTAGGCTAAATTGCAGAAAAGGACACTCACAGGAGGGGCATAACACAGGGGTACAATTGTCTAATCTACTCCTAATTGCTCAGCAGATAGAGCGGAGCTATCTTTCAGTGCACACAAACACATTTTAGCTCTAGCACATCTGATCTCTTCTTGCCTCCAGCCTCTGTCAGGGAGATTTGCTAACTATATCCCATGGGAAAAGTCACATGAGTTTGACTCAACTCCAGCTCTGACAACTGGGATTCCCTGCAGTCGCAATTGCTGTCGCTCAAGTCCAGCCCTCTGTCTGCCCTGAAGAAAAGATTCACATCTTGCAGGAGAAGTATAAAAATTGCTGACTGATTAAGTCCAAACCTTAAATGGTATCCAGAGAGCCAGTTAACAATGCAAAGTGAGTGATAACGCATACATCAAATGCACATGTGTTTCCCCCATTATTTCAGATGGACAACTAAAGGTTTCCAACACCAGAAAGCCAGCACCTCCAAATCTTAATTACCTTTTCTAGACAACATTTTATTTAGGTCCTTGTTTGGCATTGCTAATAATACAGTTGTGCTGGTGAAACACCATGGGGATCTGTTGGACTAAGCTAAGACTAAAGGTTGTCACTCATTATGTAGTGATGCCCTGACAAATGAAAGTTAACAATAAAGATTAAAAGAAAAATTAGCGTTGTACTTTGGGTGAAATCTATTTCACTCCCAGGAACGGTCCATGAAGTAGGTTTCAGAAAGGTAATCTCTGCCTTTCTATGAATTTCTGTCTCTTTCTCTGAAATATTTTGTTCTGATGCAGTAGTCACCCAGAGGTCCCTAACCAGCAGTTCATAGGCTTAATATTTTCCTTACTTATTTTTTTGTACAGGATGTCTTTTAATCCTTTTCAAATAACCAGGTAACAATATGCATGTTTTCTAGAACCAACAAACTTACGGTGTGTTGCTGGGGTTTTTTTAAACTGAGCAATAGGTCTATGCTCAGAATTTTGCTGCAGCTATAACCAGGCACTTCTACTAACTGTGTGTTTCAAACCCTGATTTGTATAATGCATATGTTTTCAGATCTTTCCAGATTTCAGTTGTGTAACATCAGTCCTTAAGTGACTCTACAGTAGTGTCTGGTGCAGCTGTTAGCATCAGCGGGATTTCAAATATCTTTCCATATTAAAGTAAGGAAAAGATTTAAAGGGAAAAAAACCCTTGGCCTAATTAAGAAGAGTGAACTAGATTTAACGATGAACAATTTATTGGCAGTTAATAGAGCTCATACATGGTAGCCAGGAGCTAGATAATTTATCATTAAAAAGAATCTCCATTACATGTGAAATCCCTTTTCTCTTGATACAGTTAGCAACTGCACTTCACAATTACCATTTTTATAAGCCTGATTCACTGGCAAATGAAGCTGTATTTCACAGAGTAGCACCAAAACTTGTAGGTGCCGTGAATATTTAAATATGCAGGAATCAAGTTCTTTGTCAAGTAGTTTATGTACTCCTCCTCAGTCGATGCTTCTGTGCAATCGTGACCTTGATTCTCATCAAGAATTCATAGTTCAGTCTCCAGTAACTTCTTTATTCATCTGGAAAGCTCCTTAAAATGCTTTTGGTTAATACAGTCAATAAAGTACATGGTAGGAAAGCACTCTGTGAACACCCAAGTATGCCCCAGCTGTTTCGGCATCCTGCACTTGCACAAGAGGCAAACTGCTGCTCCCATGATCAAAGTGGCAACCTCCAGTAAAGCAGTGGGAATCGTGCTTGTGTGACTCAGGGTGGGTAATGACAAGAATTAATTTGGCTTCTTGTTTTGCCTTTGTGATTTAGTAGTGGAGAAATTTGCGCTCTACACGTTGGTTGTCAAGATGAATGCATGCAGATGTGTCGATGTCGCCAAGTCCAAACCTGCAAGGCTGCCTCCTGGCAGCCATGCAGATCCAGACCTGAGCCTTTCTTTTTGGCAGGCAGGAGCTAGGAACGAGATTTCCAACCACCGCAGAGGACAGAATCACAAAGACTTCTTGGTGATTCATCAGATGGCACCTTTCCCAGTGAGCTGTATTCAGTTAATGCCCCAGCACGGTGTTTTGACTTGAATTCCAGTTTGAATAATTGTATTCATTTTAGTACATCCACAGCCTAGCTTTTGCTGTGCTTTTCTTTCACCCCAGAAGTGGCTGCATCTCAGTTGTCAAAAGCTCTGGATGAGCTTCACAAAAGGTCTATGGATCTTTCAGTAGAAGTTATATATGTAAGGGTATGAGGGAGATTTCCCACTGAACTATCTACTCCTGCAAAACTGACACCCTCCTGACACCCAAAGGAGCAGTGCAGGATCCACTGGCTGTGGCTTATGGATTTCTTTTCACAAGGTGAAGGCTGTTGAATCTGGAAAACCAGAGCATTAGCTCACTGTACCATCTACCATCCTCATGAATGGAAAATGGAAACATAAGCAGGGTGGTTTCTCTGGGGAAAGAAAAGATGAAAAGAGTCCCTCTCTTGGCTTTTTCTCAGATAAGCAGGAGAAAACTGGAGTAATTCCTAGTTTTCCTAGTTGGGAAATCAATGAAACCTTTGTGATTTGTGGAGACAAAGATGGCAACTTTTTTTATGGAAACTTGCAGCTCCAGTATGGTTTCTCCAAGCACTGTCCCCCTCCAAGGAAGAAGGCAATTTCACCCTGCACTAAGGTAACCGATGTAAAGCAGTGCCAAAAGTGGCAGCTTTGTCTTAATTCAATTTTATGAGGCAATGCAGCATAACCCCTGAACTTGAAGAGTACAGACCTTCTCCTCTGCTCACAGAGACTGGGAGAAGACAGGCTACCTTGGAGAAAACTGCTTGGGTTGATAAACACACATTACCTCCTCTTGGACATTGCTCCATCATTTGTTGAAGGGGATTTGAAATACCTTGAAGGCCACTCAGCTGGAAGGCCCTGCAGATCAGGACATGTAAGACCTGTTCTCTGGCTTTTTTTTCTGCTTCTCTTCCTCCTTCTGTTTTCTTTCAAGCAGATCTTTGAGGTCTGTAAGTAAGAACGTGCAATGCCACTGTTCAGCACTATGGCAGGAGGGCTATAAAACCTAGGATCAGTCCAAAGCAGTAAGTGACCTGAGTCATTTTTAAAGAGAGGTCCAAAACTGTAAGAAAGTGTTCATAAGATCATTTAAAAGTTCTCCTGCTGCTACCTGGCTTCTTGCTTGCCTAGAGAACACTGCAGTCCAGCAACTTCAGCAAAGGTAAGCTGGTGCCATTGTAGGACAATGAGAACATTTGCAGAGCTAAATCAAGAAGACTGACAGAAGATAGCAATAAAGTTCCATGCAGAGGGAAACAGCCAGCTACAGAGAGCTTTTTAATCCCATCTGATGGAAAGAGTGAAACGCACCAGCCCAGTGCTGGTTTTTGCTCCCCAATACTAATTGAGGGGCACAGAATCAATGACATCCTTCTTTGTGGAGTTCTCCAGGTTCAGGCCACCTGCACTGCAGTCCTTTTTTCACAGAGTACAAGATAAGGACAAGAACTGCGGAAGTTCCTTGGGCCATCTGAGTGCACAGGGCACCTCACCAAGTGGCATGCTCTTCACAGTTTTTATGAACTCAAGTTAGCGTCTCCGTAACGAAACTGTTCAACTGTCAAAGATCAGGATGATGCAGTCTCTCTGACGGGGCATATCTTTGACCTACAGTCCCGTGACGGCTCTCTAAGTATGGTCAGAGATGTAAACCACAGCTGTTACTTTTACAAAATTCTCTTTTAGACCCAATCATAGATTCACTTGATTTACTGTTTGCTAGCTACTGTGGTACAGCATGGTTGACATGAGCCTAAGGTACAGTACAAACTGAGGTCCACCAGGCTGCCTTTGTGGTCCAGCTCCAGAGCTTTTCTGGTTTGTGACCCCTGTCTCAGCTGTAGTATAAGAAACAGATTTCTGGGAGGAGAGCTTAGGTGTTCAGCCTCCTAAGCATCCAAAATGTCACCTTCCTATCAGCTGTTCAGCATTTATAAGGAAGTTTGCAAAATTATATAATATTTAAACATGTTTTCCACCACAGTAGTTAACTGAGTGGGAAAAAATTGTTCTTCAAATAAAAAAATACTGGTTTTCTTCATTTAAGTCTTATCTTTAAAAAAGGAGTATGTGTCAACAGGCTGCAAGGTTGTTTTCAGAGGGTAACAATTCTAACTTACTCTGTTATACAAAACTGGCAGAATACGTATTTCAGAGGTCTAACATAATCAGAGATAATTAATCTCATCAAGGTAATAATGAGACAAACAGCTGCATCGATCTACGCAGAGATGACTGATGCAACAAATGAGGTGAACAGGGGTCAGCCACAAAAACAGCCACCGGCAGCAGTGGCACATGAAAATTCAGATCTTGAAAGACTATCTGAATCTAAATTTCCAAACAGACTGCATTTTCTCCTTCCCTCTGCATTTAAAGATCTCACTCTTTTAATATATAATTTTACAATAATTTATGAAAATGGAAAGCAATGTAGAATGCAATCAATCATTCATACTTCTGAATGAAAACCCAGAAATAGCAATGCTGTTCTGCAACTCTGTCAAGAACTGCTGCTGACATCATGTTCGTCCTGCTATCCTGATGAACTTTTTGCCTCATCAGCAACTAAAATAAGCTTTTACTTCACAAAAGCTTTACATTTAATTGTGGGTTTCAGCCATTTATAGGAAGGGAGGGAGGAAATATGATTTGTAAACATATTACAAGGCTGTGTTAATTCTCTCCTTTGATCCAGCTCAACGTTGCCTTCCATGGCAAAGGGACAAGGAAAAAAATTATAATATTAATAATAATAGTAATTGAAATATTATTTAAAATGCCCCAAAATTCAGGATTCCCTGTCAAGGGAGAATTTAGAGTTTAAAAAAATGTCTTTTCAGCAGTTTCCCCACTTATCTATTGTTTTGGAGAAGTCCAGCATATTTTGTTCTGACATTTTTAACTGGAATATGTTTCATGTGAATTCAAAAAAAGGCTAAAGGGAATTACTGCACGTTAAACTACTTAACGTTAGAACAAACAACTCATGAGGGTAGCCCATGAATAAAAATTTCGATTTTCTTGAAATTTTCACCGGAAAAAAAGGCAAGCCCTCATTTTGTTTTCACTCAGTTCTTGAGTTTTTCCCTAGTTCTGTTAACAGTGAGAAATTAATTATTTACCCAAATTCATAGTTAATGGAGCAGCATAGACACTTTAATCCTACTAAGTTCCCCAGCACCCAAAGAGTGTCATGGTGAAACCTTATGTGAGCAAAACCTACATGAAGCGTAGGGCAAGGTATGGTCCCACCAAGTGTGAGACACACACATCATCTGGCTAGTGTCAAGCAGAAATGACAACCCCTGATCTATCATGCCTAGGAGGGGTATAATTTGCAGACAGACGGAACCTGGGTTGCTTTTAAGTGGTTTCAAGGAGACTTTAGTCAAACAAGAGATACCTTCTATCCAGTGTGAATGCATGGACCAAATCTCAAAATAAAGCAACCTTTTTAAAGGATAACACTCTCTCCTTTAAGGTATCCTGTGAGTCTGAAGCTAATAAAGATTTTCCACTGGCCAGGAGGTGTTTTGAATCAGGCCCTGCATGCAAGAGAGAAAATCGGAGCCTGAGCTGTTCAGGAAAAAGCAGTCTGCCTGAAAAGTAGCGCACTCACATATTGTGAAACGCTTTAATCCTTTCACAGTTTGCTTGGACTCATGCCATTTCATTTCACTTAAGAAAATCTACCATTGGATAGATGGTGCTCATATAAACAAAAGTTTTTTTGTTTTGTTTTCCTGCATATTACTATTGATCCTCTTCATTCACAATTTTCAAATCCTTTTACTCAACTAAATTGCTTTCAACAGCCTAAATTTTCCTGATATTTCTTCTACTCTACAGAGATTTGGCAGATCAATTCTTCATAAGATCAGTGTCTTGCCCTAACTGATTTCCAACTCTATATATTAGGTTAGTGAATGCCAAAAAAAGAAACATTCACAAAACTGCTTTGTTGATACTCTCGGTTCAGGAGGTTGATGGAATGAAGATGTGATACAAACTTCCAGTCTTAATTTATCAAAGTAAGCAAATGTATCTTGCTTTTGATGAATGGTTTGATGATGCGATTTCAAAGCAAATGTCATTATTTTCAGGTAATTCTTACATAAATTAAGGCCTGTCTTCTTGGAAAAGGAGAAAATAATGCTATTCTTATTTTAAGAAAACATTACATATTAGCTAACTATAACTTTACATACCAAGCCTAGGTATATAAATAGAGTTAGCAGAAAATTTTCCATTAAATGTATCAGCTTCCTTCTAAAATTGTTCAGTTTTCAAAGCCTTGATCAGAAATTCTTAAGTTATCTAAACACATGAAGTCAAAGAGAGACCGAAGAAGTAAGCGATTTTATGGCAGGATCATCACAGGGCAAAAATAACCCTCTGGCCAATTCCAGCTACTCTAATATCTTCACAGTAAGGACTCCTCATAAGATAGGGAAGAAGTGTAATGATTTGGAGGCAAGAGAGTATATTCAGTGTATTTTAAAAAATAAGCTGTAATAGAAAAAAGTTCTTTGCCGCAGAGCAGAGCAACTGAAGCTGGGGTCTGAGCACTATCAACTGCGAGCCACAGTTTCTCCTCTAGCACTGTCATTAGACGTATGACACACATGTGACATGCTGGCCCTGGCGAAAATAATATTTTGCAGCACTGCGTGATCGCAGAGGAAATCAGACTGCAAGATGGGAAAAGCTATGAAGTGGATAGTCATGCATGGAGTTTGAATATTCACCCTCAGAAGAGAGCTGTATTGGAAACAGGGATACCAAAGCCATCATATCCAAATGAGCATCTGGTCTGCTTCCTCCATCCTCTTTCTGTGAGAGTCTGGAAATCAAACATGCTGAGACAATAAAACCCCTCATTCTAACAGCTTCTGTATAGGAAAGCTGAAACCTTTCAGCATGAAGGAGAATAATGAGCAGATCAAAGGGTGACCTGTTAGGAACAGGATGGAAATACAAGACATGTATCACACAGATGAAGTCTCGCTATGTAAACTTTCACTGTACTTCGCCATCATGAGCTGGCCTGCTGCATAGCACGGGTTCCAGGGAAAGCTTTTGATGTGAATCATTTCTCTGAGGCTTGTACACAGTGGCCATCTNAAAAAAAAAAAGAATTATATTCCTTTATGCACGTGTATCAACGATATGCAAAGCTCAGGCTTGGCAAGCACCTATTGCTGAATTCACCCAAATTTCGGTGAGTAGATCTGCAGAGAGCTGTGCATTCCCTGTTAACTGTGAATTAATGGTTTCAGCTAATGCCTTTTGGACAGTGTTTTGCACAGTAAACAACCAGGGATGAAACAACGATCTGTGCCTCTGTAGGGTCGTCATAAAGGGAATAGTGAGCAACTGCGGTTATCAGACAGTAATTGGTGCATTTACCAAGGATGATGCATCGTGCCACTCAGTTTTATTCTCAGACTCTTCAGCAGCAGCTCATGGTCAGTGGCATAAAAGATTGAATGTAAAAGAATTATTATCTCTTACTCTGAAGCCGAAAAGAGACGGTAAGTCAGCAGAATGAGCCCAGTCCCGCACTCCAGCCTGTGCAGAAAATAAACGCGAATATTGCAAAGGACATCTGTCAAAACTTCCTCAGTCTTCTTTTGAAAGAGCATCTCAAAATAAGTGGCACCTGCAAGCTTCAAGAGATCACTTTTTGTGCAGGCCGCTAGCAATCACTTTCTTTATGGAAGCCATTCCATTCTGACACAATATTTTAATGTCAGAAGCAGGCATTAAAAGTCACTGCCAGTAATGACGCCTGTGGTTACTCTACAGATAGAGCAAGGAGGTCATGATTCCTGACTCCACCAGTCTTCCTGGGGGTCCACAGGCAACATTGGCTAAAGCTCCTGCTGAGAAACCTGGACTTGTCACCAGCAGAAATGTCTCTGCTACCACGGAGGTGCAGATCCCGGCTGTCATTCTCTATGTATCTCAAAAACTCGAGGAAAACCGTGTAGTTAATTATATCAGCTTTGTTTATTGCCTGTTCATCTGTCTGTTGCTCCAACTGGAGGAAACTGATGCACAGGCAACCTCCGTTCGTGCGGTGTGACTAGCAGTTAGTTTTGCATGTGCCTTCTTGGAAGCACCACTGAACGGCATTTCAGCTTCATTCGGCTCTCCACCCGCGTCTGCTTCAATGGCTGCAAAAACTAGCTTCTGGTGCTTTCCAAAGGCTGACCTTGGGTTATTGACACTGCTGAAAAAGTTCACCAGTTTTCTGTAGACCTTGGGGTTCTTTCACCTTGTGTTCATGCAAATTGTAAATAACAAAGCTACAATGTCTTGCTTTGTGTCCTGCGGATGATCAAGATGTTCAGGTCATGACAGGACAAGATGATACAGCTTCTTCTGTATAACGCGGTAGCCATCCAACAGAGACCAGACATAGCCATGACTCTTCAGCGCAGCCTGATAGCCTTGCAGCTGCATTCTGCTTCTCAGTTTTAAGACATGTTGTGCATCAGAAAAATGGAAAAAATTATACAGCTAATTCCTGAACTAGCCAATCTCTTGGTTTGCTGTTTGGGCCTCTGATGCCTGGCTCTTTTACCCTTTCTGAAGTTATCTGTAAAAACATGCAAAATAATCCTAACTCTGACACTACCATCCACATCTGCTTCCACTAGAATGAAAACCTCTCTAGGAATCAATGAGGCGCACACAGAGGGTCTAATTAAATCCCTATGCCATTTCCTTTGAAACTGTCAAACTGCAGTTCTTATCTTGTTCTTATTCACCCCCAGTGGTGGTGCGGTAATTTTAGCAGGGGTGTACTTAAGCAATAAGACAGGGCAGCATGACAGTCATGCTGAGATTGCACCATACATTGAATTGTTAGAGTGAAAACTGAAGACCAGGGACACCAGACAGTCCAGAAGTTCTCCTACATGTTTAAGAAATACTGGAGTGCCTGAAGGAGATTATAAATTTGTGTGTCTGTGCCCTGGGAAGAAGCTGAAGTCAGGGAGAGCAATGAAATCGAATAACATGAGGTTAGTATCTTTTATATCAACATAAGAACTTCAGAATACAAGAGTGGCCACCCTGGGTCCAAGCAGAGGTATGTCCAGCCCATTACCTGCTCTCCACCAGTGACTGGGAAATTGGTGTCTGCAGACAGATTACAGAGACGAGTATGTGGTCACAGCTTCCCCCAGTACTCCTCCAACCTCCAACTCGGAGACCCCATTCAGAAAAAATGTCCTTGTAATTAGTAGCCCGAATCTTAAACCTCTTCCAACGCATGAATGTAATAGAAATGCTCTTAAACAGTTGTTTGAGACTAAGAAATCACCAACTTCTTAAGAAAATTCAGGTTTAATCTTACTATTTGTCTAGAAAAGGGGCATGCAACCACACGCCCACTTCTTCGTTTGAGCTTTTGAGGAACATCTCTGTGTGGAATTGTCTTCTAAGAGTTTACTACTAATGTATACGCACATCACCCTAACCACGTTTCTTTTTTAATGAACTTAATATTACAGAGCTGGAAGTAGTCACTTAATTTTTTTTTTCCTTTTCAGGAGGATTGTTTATAGTTTTCCTGTGCACTATAAACACTGAGAACGTGTCTTTTACTGTCTTCCCCCAGTAAGCAGGTGTAGACATAGACAATTTCTGTAACATCAGAAGCACATCTGTGGCTATTCTTTTATCAGTTTCTCATGAACCCAGTTGCCTCTTGAGGACAACCTGCTTCTGTTGAGTGCCTTGCTTTGCATTACTTGTTTTACAGTTTTTATCAGGAACTTTTGCATGGATCTGTATGTAACTGTGAACTGATTTCTTGTAACATCAAGAGGTCATGAAATTAAATGTATCAAATCCATCCATAAGCTGCTGTCACCTGTTAAGAGCGCTCGTAGGGCACCATATAAAGTAACCAGTAAATTACCTAACCATGTGCGTAACTTGTAAAGTAAATACTATATACTAAAGACTCAGAAATTTATTTCTGCATATTTCACTGTGACAGCCAAAAGCTAGGAAATCAGTTTTAGAGATCGAAATCAGTTTTAGAGATCCAACTTACACTATAAAATTCCTAGGATTAGCAAGCCTGACATTCTCTATTTTGCAATGCTTATTCAAGTCACTTCATAATTTCTGCCTTGGTTTCCTGCTGTGTTACTGCTTTACCAAATTTACAAGAATGTTGCGTGGATTCTTTATTGTATGTACGGTGCTTTGAAAGCCTAATTTAAGATTATTTAGATATTATAGAGATATGGCTAAATAGATTTTCCTCAGAAGACATTAGTAAATGACTTTGGCAATTCTGACAGAATAAAGAAAAAGAAGGAAAAAAACCCTGCTATTTCAGCTGAGAAAAATATTTTCTGTATGTATACAGGGATTTTCTAGAAGCACTAGACCACAAGTGTTTAAAGTCTCACTCTGATTCCAGTAAAGCAATGTGAACATATTGCTGAGGATTTTTGAGTATTCAGCTTTGAAAAATAGAAACTAATGGAAAGCCTTATAAGGAGAAAATAATAACTCTGCAATTGTGCAGCCATCTCACATTAAGGATCGGTTATTACAGTTCGCGGTATCGTGTGGAATCCCACTGCAAGGAGACACTTGCCAACAGCCTCCACTGCGCATTGGCCACATCTGAGGTATTTTACATCCATATTCATGGATGACTGTGGAGGCCCACTCACTGCCACTGCTTTGCAACAGCCTGACTGTAGCCAGCTGAATTTAGCGAATAAAGTATCGGTAATGTCTCAAAAATAAATGAGCCCACTATGATGCAAGCTGGTTAATGATTAAAAATAATCGGCTATGCAATTAGTCTCTGTTTGCATGAAATGCATGCAAAATATATGCAGATCTGAAGATAACACCTGAATTACCTAGAGAGAGACAAAATAATGCAAAACTTCTTAACGGCTGTGTTCTTTTAATAAGAATGCTGTTGAGTACTGAAATATTCTTGGTGTGTTATTTTACTTCTGGCAGAAAAGCACAGTTTCTTGGCTGAATTCCCAAATATTAAGTTAGAAAACACTTGACATTGTGTGTGACTGGACTCATTTTCAGCACAGTATAAAAGTATTCAAGTATTTATTTTTAGATTTGCCATATTAATAAAGTAACAACATTTTTCAG
Organism: Burhinus bistriatus; assembly: GCA_013397275.1. NCBI lineage: Eukaryota > Metazoa > Chordata > Aves > Charadriiformes > Burhinidae > Burhinus > Burhinus bistriatus. The sequence goes on along the minus strand of VYXH01000028.1, from coordinate 221,950 downwards.
CACGGATAGCAGATACCTGCACCATCTAGAACGACATCTGTATCACTATCTAGACTGTATAGGGAAGGTACAGTCATAAAATGACTATTTTAATAAATAAATTGAGTCATTATTAATTAATCTGTTTGACACAGATTCAAAAGGCCAAATACTGAGCTATGAGCTTCCAAGAGCAGAGTTTAATCTTCAGAATAATTATGAGGATTCTCAATATTCATTCTGTTAAAAACAAATTAAAGAAATATTATACAAAAAGACAATAAGAGCTCCCAACAATTACTGTAATAATTTTGTTCTAGTAGATATCTCATCCTTTAAGAAGTCAACCACTACTTTCAGACACTGAGTAATTTTATAAAGCAGAGTCAAAGAGACAACTATTTCAGGGGTACCGCAAGGTGAAAAGCAAAGGGGAGGGAACACTGGGTTAGTTAAAAGCTCTAAGTTAAATTCCAAGTGCTAGAGAAGTTTATTTTCCTCCTTTACACCCTTATTCTAGTGTCATAAGGGACTGGAAATGGTGTGGCAGCATCTGCTCAGGACCTGGAAGTTAGAAAGTTCTTCATGACATTCAATAGCAACCTCCTGGGCCAACTGAACAACATTATGTTGCCCCTCGCTGGGGGGGCTGCGGTGCATGTACAAAACCATGAGGGAGGCAGGATTAAAGTTAGGAAAAGATGGGAAATTTCCCTGTCTCCGTAGGGCTCCATGTCAATGAGCCACAAGGCACACTCAATTCCTAGAAATGTTGCTAAAAGCCAAAAGTACTCAGCACCTCCCAGGAAAGCTTAACACCACAGATTCCATCTTTTCAACTCAATTGCAGGTTGTTTCACTGTGCATTGATTTAAAGTATAAATATCTATGAGCTCTGACTCCTAATCATGTAAATGAATCAATGTCCTGCGGAATACAGGCTTCCTTCTTTCCACTTATGTTGTTTTTTACTGCTGTACGCCTATTATCTGACTTTAAATACGTATAATGATAATATGGGCAAAGCATGAAGTATTGAGCCATGGCCACTCAAACAAAAGGTACATCTTCTCTCCTAGGATAAGAAATATTTACCTCAGCTGTTTTATAACACACTTCTCTGTTTTATCCAATCCCTTTGAAATAATTTCTTTCAAACAAAATCAATTTCTAATCTCTTCAGCTGCCTAGTAGCCGGCTTCAGGTCTAAGAGGCCTTGGCACACTGACATCCTATAGACACTTCTCAGTTTTCACTTCAGATAGTGACAGCTCTTTAACTGTACTACATACCCCACTCCTAAAAAAATAAGGTACGTCTGTAGCGCTGATGGCTAGAGCATTTATTTTACTTTCAAGTTTCTGTAGCCACACAGAATTCTTCTAACGGTAATTTATTTCTTTATTAAAAAAAAAAAACAACAACAACAACAACAACAACAAAAAACTAGCCAACACATGCACATTTCCTTCAGTAGGAAAAATGTGTGTGCGTTTATCCATTTACAAGGAATACCTGGGAAGTGAAGACCCTCATGAGCCAGTTACATCTAGCCGTGCCATGTACCATTCAAACATAAAGTCTGAGGCCTACGGCTTCGCACGCTCATGGGCAAGGATTTATGGACACATCCTATTGTTTCCTTTGCTTCAGAAACACACTGGAAGAAGACCAATGATGCTGGTTCTCAGATGATTGGAGGAAACACTGCATGTATGGCATCTGAGTCCCCCAGGGATCTGACATACATTTGTTTAAATGCTGCTAGCATCTTCCCCATTATCCCATTATTATGGAACAGGCTGCCCAGAGAGGTGGTGGAGTCTCTGACTCTGGAGACATTCCAAACCTGCTTGGATGCCGTCCTGTGCAACCTGCTCTAGGTGACCCTGCTCTGGCAGGGGGGTTGGACTAGATGATCACCAGAGGGCCCTTCCAGCCCCAGACATTCTGTGATTCTATGATTCTGTAATCTTAGACTCTCTGCAATGAAAGGAAAAACTTGCTCCACATCTTTCAGAGAACACATAAATCTTGCATCTCCACACAATATCATCAGTTGAGAAGATTAACTTGAAGGGAGGAGGAAACAGCAGAAGGGGTAGTATGATGGAGAAGCAAACATATCTTGATGTAGACAGTCTCTGGTGGGTCTCCTTCACTCATGGAGCTCCTGGGAGACACAAACCCACAGCCTACACCTCTGCAAAGGCAGAAGGAAAAAGTACCCACCCTTCCTTTTTCCTCCTCTAGCAATATTCAAACTTTAATTCTGAAATTTTTGAAGGCGTTTCTCCACTGGGGGAGGGGGGAATAAGAAATAACACAAAAAATGAAAACCGGCACAGTCTCCAGCTCGCTGTCGGCCGTCCTTGGCTGGAGGCCTGCAGCTTCGCCGCAAGCCGGCGCGTGATGCTCTGCACAGAGCACAGCAGCCGCCACTGTGTATAGCAACAGCTGGGCTGTAACATCCACCTCTCATTGTAGTAACACTTCATTAAAAAACATAGAAAATACTCAAAATATTTCCATGCCTCACAGCCTGTATCTGGTAAACTGATTAGAAAATTAAATGATCTGTTTTCTTCAGGTTTTTTGGATTAAATATCCATCATAAAGTGTGCAAGAACCACTTGAGTGACATTCAGATCCCAAATTCGGCACATGAAATGTAATTAAGTGTGATAGTTATGAGCAGTGATAGCGCTGCATGTTACAGCCTGCATTTGAAAAGATAGGAAGTAAAAAGAAAAATGTGGCTTGTGTCTTCATTTTTTAAAGATATGTACAACATCAGATTACATTCCAGGCAGCAATGGGAACCATGCAAGGGCATGAAATCCTGCTTGCTGCTTCAATCCACAGGATAAATGGTGCCTCCTAATGAGCTGTTACTTAACTCACCACTAGGTGAGAATACAGGGTTAAATATCAATATACTGATACTTCATCCTGACTCAAATCCTAAACTGGAATGGATGGCAAAGACCTCACTGGCATTCATGGAGCTTGCTATGGACAAGGGGCCTCTACCCCAATTTGTCCCAAAACACCGGTTTCTTAGAGCTATTTAAAATATTAACTTTTGATGCAGCAGGTTGGACTACCTAAATGAACTTATTCACTTAATATTCCCCAACCACTAGAAAAATAGTGTAGAAGAACTTTTAGAGATATTTTTCTTTGCTTCTTTGGCTAAATATGACGTAAAAACAAAGTGCATCCTCAACTTACTGTCAAGGGCTAAAGAAAACAACTGTGATAAGGACAGATCTCTTAAAATGACTAAATCAAAAGTGACTTTAATATGCACTTCAGCTTGCCAAACAGAGTGTAGCTGATCTTTCCAATTCAAATCAGAAAGTCTTTTCTTGTTTATCGCTGAGATCTGCACATAAAAGATGTGACATTTTTTGAGGAAATAGAGATGCACGTACCTAAAGGTTGAAAAAATGGCAGACTTGAAGACTACTGTCCCCTGTTTCTAATGGCAGAGAGTTACAATATTATCTCGTGATGTCCTTGTTACTTGATCAGTGTCAATCTTTAGGGTTAACAGTAATGCAATGGTATGCAAACTCAGCCTGGTGGCTTGCATCAAGTCAGGTGAGATAGATTATTTCTAAATGCAGAGTCCTCTTACTCAAAAAAACAGATATGGAAAATCACTGCAACTTCTATATCTCCAAAGACAGTAATTTAATTGTCCACATTTCAGTCAGTGATATAAAGTTGACTTATTACACTAGTTGTATGAGTAAGAGTTACATAGATTAAGAGTGCCCAAGACTTTCCACCACCACCACCAGCCCCCATAAATGTGATACAAGATTTTGGGAGGAAATCAGCATCAATAAATTTTGCAGCAGGTTATCTGGCCCCCCTTTTGGCCTGGTCATGGAGTTCATCTGCCCATCTACTTTCCAGTGCAATAGGTGCAGCAGCATCTGATCCTGCCCCATTGTATGCCCCCACCAAGAGGGTGTCACGGGATGGATGGGGACAAAGGGAAATGCATGCAGATCTCCCCACACAGCTGTGATGCTTTTCAGGACAGAAGCACCTCCTGACCGTGGAGCCGTTTCTGCCCATTGGGGAGCCTGTTCCCCCTGAGGATCTGAACCTGGTTATTCTGGGATGCATACCTGACGTCTTCCATTCAAGGGGGTTCACATGCAGGGCATTAACGTGTGTCTTATTAATAAGAAAATGCCCTGAAAAGACAAAATAATTTTTAGACATTTATATTTTTGAGCCTCACATGTCTATATAGGTACAGCCCATAAATTATGCATTACAATAACAGCTCCTTCGACAGCACCAACAGTGCCTTATATTTGAGTACCATAAACAGGCTATGACCAGGACGCACTGGGACTGGTTCCAGTCTCCCTCACAAAAGTCATATGCCATTGAGGTGTCGCAGGGTTAAATGAGCACAGGATGGATCCCATACCCTACTTTCTATTTATGATATATCTGCATTGCATACAAATTGGCACAAGTATGAGGAAATATGAATATCTCAGCATCCTTCAGTGCCAAATACAGACATGATGCAACATAGTCATTTTCTCAATTCAACGTAACATACAATATGCCACTCTCCATTATGCTACAGCAACTGAAATGTGCTGCAGGCCAATGGAAAATATCCCTAAAAATAGCTATGCTGTTTCTGGGCAAAAGGAGAAGTATTCGACATTTCCTTGAAAATGTTCCCACCTGGATTTGCTGGAACAGCAACATGATCGTTCAGTGACAGGAAGCTCGCTGGTAAGGAGCTTTCTCCTCAGTATTACCCTGCTTTCCCGAAAGCACTGCAAACATGGCTTGTAGCAGTTCTTTAAAATACCATACATGAAAGCTGCACTAAACTGTTTAAGTGCTCCATTGTGGAGCACTGTATTAGGGGCTTTCCGCTGCTCAAGCAACTTTAGATTGTAATGTATTATAATAGCATGCTATTCTCATAGAGATCATTTTACAAATGCAACACAAAAGATTGTCACATGAGAATCTTCTAAATCATATCAAGGAAAATAAACACCCACTGCAGAGGGACTTGCTTATTTTGCTAAGGCATTTTACAGCATATTAGCATAAAAATACTACTTCTGCCTTTCAGGTTCACCCACAGCACTGCTTAAGAGCATTAGAAGTGTTACAAATACAAATGATTTTGGCAGCATGATAATTTGTCAATGCATATTTGCAAACTTTATGTGCCCCTATTCAGCCCTGACATGCAACCTGTGCAAATTGCAGAATTTTGCATAATTGAAAGTGTGGGGGAGGGAAGGTCCCATTGGTTCTTCCACTTCACATACATGACACTGGCACGCAGGTTCCAGTCGCTAATAGCAAAGCATATCCTGCCAGCTCTTGGCTCCTCAGAAGCTGCTGGACGTCCTGAAGAGGCATATCCAGGAGCTGCCTAGTTTTTCTGATGGATCTGCATGGGACCGGAGGGTTGCTCACATCCACCCCCACTGTTATCTGTTATGGGGTAGACTTATCCCACACCTCCATCCTTCCTTTTTTTTTGCAAATATCCTTGCTGTCATTCTTTTTAGGGCTGTTCTTCCCATTACGTGGTCAACCACCTGCGACACAGAGTAAGAGATACGCCCAGGACTTCACCAGAAGCCAGCAGGAGGAGAGGAACTACAACCCAGATTGCCCGAATTTTAAACCGTCGCCTTTATCTACTGAGCCATTCTTGCCCTCATCCTTCTTGGTGCCACTAACCCTCTGTCCTTTCCTTTGATACAGAGCCACTCTGTCATAAAAGCTTCTGCAGGCTTTTTGATAGCTCCTTGGATGGAGCAAGGTCTCCTTGCAAAGACCTTTTCATGAACGGGACCCACAGGTAAAGCCTGGGTGGATGAGATGAGCTACAAATAACTGCAAAGATCCTCGATTTTCAGTCAGAGTCTCTTTCAGGTTCAGATAGCTTCACTACAGAATGTAAAAGCCTTACACAAGATTAACGCTAAAAATTTCCATTTTTATGGTATTTTTAGATTATATTTCATTTTCCAGGCTGCAGTTGGCTTGAACCAGAGCCACAATGCTTGTGACGCTCCAAACACAAAAAGGAATTACAAAATGTGACAATTCTTAAAATGTGTTTCTTGTTGTATAACAAATTCCCAGTGTTGTAGGTTAAACTAGAGAGAACAGGAGCCATAACATGGGGATTATACAGAATTTCACTTTGTTCTGTGGCAAAAAGTTAATGCCTGCCTTGTTCTAGTCGGTAAGTAGCAAAGATACTTTACAACAGCATAAGACACAGCTTAGCTGATTGGAAACTACAGGCATATGTAAATTAAAGATTTTCCTGCACAGTTTAGTGAAAGCTAATTACAGGAAAGTGTAAGGTACTCCTGCCCCTCATCTGCTCTACAGAATTTAGGGCAGAGCTACCGGCACAATTCCTTGGAATTTTACCAACTTCTTCCGACTCAGTGTCCCTCCAGACAGCTCATCCTAAGAAATCTACCTGCACTCCTCAAACACACACTATTGAAAATCTTGGTTATTAGCACATTTTCTGTGCTGGTTCCTTAAAACCACACCTCGTCCAAGTTCCTACGTGTGTCTTACAGTCAAAATTCTGTTAACAAGGAATTGGATCAAGAGCTGGAAATCACACTTTTTCTTATTACAAAACCAGTCATTTCTGTTTAACAGACAGAAGCATAAGTAGGTAGGAAAGCTGAAAGTGAAGGGAAAGAGACCAGGTACATTTAGCTTGGGCTTTTGGACTCTTTACAGGAATTCACTTTAAAGCACAGAGTTGGGCAATAGCTGAAAAGCTAAAACAGGGGTTGAACCCACACCTTGCCATTAAGACCTTCAAGCTCCTCCATACGTGCTTGCACGTGGATGGATTTGTCTCCCACTGAGGCTCTCACCTGCTCTTTGATTGCCTGTTTAAGACAGTCCTCAGAGCCTAAATTGATTGAATCAAACAATTGATGCTGAAGTTTGTATTAAATGAACATGGGTGCGTTGTCTATTGTCTCAGACTGCAGGATCTTTGGGGCTGGGGCTGTTCTTTTTCTATTTAACCATCATTTTGGTCCAAGTGACTCTCTAGCTTGTGAATATGTGCATTCATAACAAACAATATAGCTGACCACCTGCCAAAAGTACCTGGATCCTCTGTCTTACACCAGTAATATGAAAGGAAGGACAAGAAACAGTTGTTCAACGGCAGGAAACAAGCCTCAAAAAGTAACATCTTGGATAATTACACTGGCAACTGAATGGGCAGGGACTGAATTAGCAGAACTCCACCTGAGCTAATTTACATAGGAAAACAAACTGTTATGAACATTTTTTTATTTTTTTTTCTTGTCAAGTCTAGGAAAATTGAGGCTGATGTGAAATGAGATGGAAGCTTAGTTCCTATTTCCCCATGATTATACAATCAACAACGTAGGTTTCATTTGCCTTTTTTTTTAAAAAAGTCTTTCATTAGGTGGCATACGTGTGCATTTTCTGTAGGAGACTGACTTCCCCCTCCTTTTTTAAAGGCAATCGCTGCAGAGGAAATTCCTTGGGCAGAAATATCTGGCTTCTTGGTGATTGCCAGAGGACAGCATGAGCAACGCTGGAGTTGGTCTGACCTGTGGTTAGGCTGTTGATGGACCGTCTGGGATAAAGCTGGCCACCCATCTAGTTCTGGATCCAAGTGCTAGTTTTGTGGGTGCCTTACTGCCCTTGTGTTTTTGAAGGTTTGTTTGATTTCCACAGCCCTCCTATCGTGCTGATCTCTGAAGTTCAAAGGCAGCTCCACCTCGTATGTGCAGCGCGCGGTGATAGAAAAGCAAATCAAGTAGTGGGAGGGAAGGGAAATGGGTATAGCCTTTGAGGTGTCAGCGTAAACTGGCCTACCAGAAAAAAAGGAATTATACAGAGAAGCCTCACGAGGACAGAGAAAACACAAAACCTCCAAGGTAGGCAGTCACACTAAGTGATACTTGGCCTTCTAAGAAGCCGCATTTAAGTGTTTGTTTTTCCAAAAGTCACTCAAGTCTTTCTTTCACATGGAGCCAGTGGTGTATTTTCCTGCAGGCAGGATGGGTTTTTGCAGCCTCCACAGGATAAAGAGGCTTTAGCTGCTTTATTCTGTGGGATCGTCTCAAAGCTGTATTTTTTAAGGAGAGTCCGTCATTTATTTAATATATAATTTTAATAATATAGACTATGATGCAATTAATTGCATCTCCATCATATTGATAAAGGTTAAGAAATAATTGCTATTTGATGGAAATATTTAGGCACATATTTATGCTTTTGTTACTATTCCTCTTGCAAGCCCACCTACTGTTTTATTTTCTAATAGTACTGAAAACGCTCAAAGACAAAATCTGGAGGCTGTATTTTTGAAAGTAATTAAGGGACTTAACTCCAGCTGTTATGAGTTACTGAGTTACCTCATATGTGTCTCAACATATTTAAAAGGTGGACATGTAGGCCTGATGTCTTCCAACAGCAGTAAGAGTCAGGAGGAAGATTGTCAACAAGGATGAGGAGAAGGCTGAGTTACTTAATGCCTTCTTTGCCTCAGTCTTTAATAGTAAGACCAGTCATTCTCAGGGTACTCAGCCCCCTGAGCTGGAAGACAAGGATGAAGAGCAGAATAAACCCCTCGTAATCCAAGACAAAGCAGTTAGTGACCTGCTACGCCAACTGGACAGCCACAAGTCTATGGGGCCAGATGGAATCCACTCGAGAGTGCTGAGGGAGCTGGCGGAGGAGCTTGCCAAGCCACTCTCCATCATTTATCAGTGGTCCTGGTCAACAGGGGAGGTC
>VYXH01000028.1:197576-208193 GCA_013397275.1 Burhinus bistriatus | reverse complement strand
CCCCCCCCCCCCCCCAGGAGCTAAGTAACGATGAGCAGGAACAACTTAATCTGCGAAGGTGGGTAAGATTATCATCCCTGACTATCTGTCCCATCCCCACTCCACGATCAGCTGGGCTGGGAATCAAGCAGCTCTGGACTTCACAAAGCATCCTCAATTCGCAGGCCAACAGCCCAGGTTCTTGCAGCTATGAACTCTTGCAGTCTGTAAAAGGCTTGTGAGTCCCGGTACTGAAAACTGTTTTCCAGGTCCTACAGCATGGACCCAACACCGCGGACCCAACACCACTCCCATTCAATCAGTGAGAGATCAATAGCTGAATTCAGAGGAAACAGTAGTGAGCCCAGAAGGACTATTTCCACAGAGGTCTTCAATGGAACACTAAGAAGTTGTCTCACAAATTCTCTACTGTCAAAACAGCAAATTCTCTGGTTTTTGTCCAAAATTCCTTTTTCAATGACAAAACCCTTTAACTGAAAATACAGGTTTCATTTTGCTGAGGAAAATAGACTGAGAGATATCGTTGCCACTTCCAGTTTCATTAAAAATTCAAGAAGTGTCCTTTAAACTGGTAGCAAGATGAGAACGCAATTTTGATTTCAACATGGATTCCAAAATGCCTAATGAAATTAAATGCTGGAATTTGTTATGGAAACACAAAAGTAAATAGCAATAATTGTATCAAGGACAGGATTATTAATAACAGCAAAAGGTAAAAAAGTTAGGAGAAAAGAAAAAACAAAAACAAAAAAAAGAGAGAGCTTCACTTGGAGGAGGACAGAGTTCCAAAAGCAGAGTTAGAAGCAAGGAGTGACAGAGTTACAGGGGAAAAAGGGAAATTGGGAAAGAAAGGGAAAGAGAAAAGAGGGAGAAAGCAGCAGAGGTGGGTTATACAGAGTCTTGTCCTGAAGAATGGATGAGGAAGAAACAAGGTAGCCAAACTGTACAGAACAGAGGGCATTTAATAGTCAAGTAGATGAAGTGTCTTGAAAGGAAAAGGAACTGGCAACTGAGACAAAAGCTAGCAGATAAACATAAATACTGCTATGAAATCAAAGAAAATGAGGCATACACACACAATACTAAGAGAAGAGAGAAAGCCAAACCACAGAGCTCTGCCAAGGGATCAAACCCTGAAAGATTCATCTCGCCAAGAATTGTGAGGGCTTGTTTTATTTTTGCTTTCTTATTCCTGCCAGAAGATATAAACTATATCTATTTACTTAGGGGCTGCAATACAGCCAATTTCTCTTGGGGAAAAAAGGATGTTGTAACAAAAATGCCTGAACAGTTTTTCACAGTATATCCAGGGATGCTGGAAGTGTTTAGTAAAGCTACAAGTGTACAAGGTCTCTCTACAATTCTGATCTACAGAGAAAGGGAGGAATCATCATGGACCAGATTCAGATATGCTTGTGAAGCCTGAATACCCTGTGTCAGACTCAGTCGCGCTGAAATCTAAAACTATTCCCAAATAATTAATTTGAATCAGGAAATCAGGGTTTGGCCCCAAGAAGGACTGTGAAATCAGTAATATAGCTCTTGCTTTTTAGTAACAGTCTTAAGTTAACTTTGCAAATGTAGAACTTTTACAGACCCTCACAGAAAGGTAAAGCAAGGAAAATGGATATCCCATTTTGGGGAAAGAGTATTTGGTTGCTTGTCAGGATCTAAATGAGTACCTGTGAGCTTTAATAAAATACTGGAGAAATTCATTTACCTCTATAAATTAAAAATATTAAAAAAAAAAGAGAGAGAAAATAAAAGGAAACCAACCCACCATGATCTGCATGCTGCTCCCATAAAAGCACCGTCTGTATGCGGGGTGAGCTCTGAGCGCACATAGAGGTTGGCAAGTCCAGCTGATGGATGTGCAGAATAGTACACCTCCTCTCTCAGCTTCAACCTTTCTGCGAGATTTTACCCGACAACGTTTTCCCTTGCCTGCACCTTCCTTCACGTCCTCAAAGTGCAAGAGGAAGCAGGAGGCATTGCACCGAATAAATCTCACACAGCCTAAGCAAAACGCTGGCAGGCCATGGGAGCTGCTCCTCAGGGCTTGGAGCTCTGCTGAAGTTTCTGAAGCAGCCTCTTTCTCTTCCCTTTCTGCCCTTCTCTTTCGCTTCTTAAGCATCAGCTGATCTTTGGCTGGCCACAAGACCTTTGAAACTGGCACAGGGCTTTTGTTTATGCTTTATTTTGACTACCTAAATTTGTGAGCCTGCTTAATCTACATTTATCATAAACTAACTTTGTTGGCATAGCTAAAACCTTCATTTGAGGTAGCTGTAAATTTTCCAAGAGCAAGGGATACAGCACTTTCTCCACTTTGTAGCCCTCTCTTTTGTAACCTACTCTCTTTTCCTAAGATGACACAACATAGATGTGAATTTTAGCTTTGCCTCATGCCATACAACATTGCCACAGTGCACAGAGGTATTTTCTGCATCCAACTGTGCTCTAATCTGGCTGTCCTTTTCCAGCTACCTATTAAACTACATCATTATTGTGTTACTGACTGATCTTGAATAAAGTTATGCCAAAGTATCGGGAAATATAGGCAAGGGATGCACCGCCTTTAGGTGGAGTCTCCAGAAGAAGTAAAAGCAAATCCAACTATTTTCAAATTGCTTTTCTGAACAAATTTACCACAAAGAAATTGCAGAATTTTAATGAAATACTTCCTTAATGTACTTTAAAGAGATGGAAGGCCAAAGGAGATTGACCATGACAGAGCACCAACAGCTGAGAGGAGGAGGGCATTCCTGAATAAAAGCTGGCACTTAACCTTTGCATACTCTTCCTTGTACAGTGGAAGAGCTAGTCTTAGGGTAAGGACAGGATCAGCTGGAAGTGACGTCTGACCAGGAGTCGTGCATGGTACCATATCTCAAACTGTGCGTGTAGTTATTGTACATATGTGCTGCCTGTTGCTTTCTGTAAGCGTGTGTAGAGAGCAGCACAATTTTAGAGACCTGGAAATGCAAAACTCAACACGCTGCTGGGTTTCCCAAAGTCTCAGAGACATATATCCACATTAAAACCTTTGCTACTTTTTATTTTTTATCACTCCTACTCCAAAACTTGAAATCAAACATGACATTATAATTGTACAGGTATTTGGACAAAGGGCAGCTCTGAAATTTGGCTGCCTCTCATGGCCATAGATATGCTATATATGTCAGAGCCAATGTACAGGATACAGGAAGGGTATATACTCAGATGCAGAAGAGGAAAGTAGAGAACAGTCTGTTACTTTCTCAGACCAGTGAAACCTGCTCCCAAGAGAAATTTAAATTTGTGCAAAGTGAAGCTCTGCCAACATATGTTGGCATATCAGGAATCAAGGGCTGGGAACTGCTTGCACTGCTGTTGCTTTGGGGCAGGGGGAGGGGATGGAGGCGTTAGAGGTATGCAGTTGTTGTGTGCACAGCAACAGATATCTGAGAGCTGAGAGCTCAATCTTTTTCCATGACCTAAGCAATGGTTAAAGATTTCCATTTCTGCTGGATTCAAGTCTCACCCTAAGGCTAGCCTTCGTTGTGTCAGTGGCTTCGGATACACCCCAGTACTCCTGAAATGTATACGGGGTTATGTATGCAAGGTGGGAATGGACGAGTGCCTTCGTTTATCAGAGCAGGACTGATTTCCATTAGCATAGTACATCTCCCCTTTTAACCCAGTTAAAAAACTAGATATATTAACTGCTAACTAATAAATTAAGTAGTATTAAACTATATAAACTATGTAAAAGTAACCAGTTTTTTTCCTCTCAACAGCAAATTACAGGCTCAGAAAAGGAACAGTACGGTATTACATTACACAGCACGTGTTTCTGTGGAATTCTTATGGGAAAACAGAGCCACATCACCTGCTGGGAGGTCTGCTGGGGTCCAGCAGACACATGCAGCACCCAAGTCACTCTAACTGTATTAATTAAGGACTGCAAGAACTTTGATTAATGCATGTTTGCAGCCCATGTGACATGCATCTTTTTTCATGTAAAAAGCAATGGTAATCAGTGAGGAGGTTCACAATGACACATACTGGCCTCTTACAGTAGACTTACTGCGGGGACTTGCAGTGTACTGAGGGCTCGCATTATCCTAAAAGCTGCAACACCCTTATTTAACACTCTCATTCGTGAGTGAATGCCTCACCTGCCAAAGGCAGTTTTGGGAGCTCACACGCTGGGGAGGGACAGGATCTCTGGAGGAAGAAAGCAGTTGGTTTCGGCGCACGGCCTGTGACCGAGCGCCATGAAGGCTAAGCAGGTCTAACTGCCAAACAAAGGGCTATTCTCACCGTTGTCCTGCCCAGCCTGCTGGGAACAAGCCAAGCTCGTGCTGCCAACCTCTGAGCAGAGGAGGGAGGCTCAAATCCCAAACCTGCAGCAGCACCATGGCAGCCACATGCAGCAATCAGCAGTGTGTTGGGAGATAAGGTACTTGCAGGTATGACAAACGAAGCCCTGACTCTTCCAGCCCTGCTTGGGGCAGACCTAAATTGCTTTAGGGATCATGTTATTCCAGCACAGCTTTTCAGAACCAGGGTAATATCACCTACAGTCCTTTAGCCCGGTTGTATGTGTACGGTCTGAGAAGAAAGCAAGATTTTGTGTTAAGACACCATTGAGCTGTATTAGCCTCGGAAAGAACAGGCCTTAATGAACATGGAGCTTCCCTGAGAGACACGCAGAGACTAGGAGATGGTCTGAAAGGATGGCAGAGGAGGCAGCACTCCAGGAGCACATCGGCTTATTTAAAGAACACAAGCTGACTCTTTAATTTTTCCTCTAAATTAAGCTGTAGTCAATTTTAAGATAAAACTAAGTTTAAGATGCTTGCTTTACAGAGACTTACTGTCATGTAATAGCACCGGTCACTCTTTCTCAAAGGACTAAAGGTAAAAGGGCAGCTGATGTGGTACAGAAGAAACGCTTAGCCAAGACAGGGTATTACACCCCAAGCCTGATCACAATGTGGGAGATTTGTAAAATTCTTCCCCTAGACACCTAATGCCACCCATTCAGGGACAGAGTGTCCTTTAACCAGTCAAGCTGATGATATCTGCTAATGACAGCCACATCTGGTATTCCTCTCTGGGCTTCACTGCACTGATACCAGTCACCTTGTTAACAATGTAAAAGTAGTGTGAGAAATAAACCTGGCTCCTTCTCTTTCAATACGTGTGAAAAGGAAAATCGTAAGAGGGGTTTTCATCCCTAAATTAGCTGACTGCTTCTGTGCACCCATGAGATAGCCTCCGCTCAGGCTCAAGTATCCCTGGCAGTGCCAAAGTCACAAAGCAAGCCCTAACAAACAAGAGCACAGCATAGTTCTTCATACTTACTCCAAGACACCCCCAAATCGTGTTGGCACTGCATGAAAGAGGAACCCCATCACACCTCATGACAAAACGATGAGGAAACATGCTTATCCTCTCCACAGCAGCCCTCAGAAATGCCCACAGACTCATTTCTCCCAGCATGATGAAATGCAGATGAAACACCAGTGAAAACGGACTGTGCATCAGTGCTAAAGTATTCACACCTCATTGGAGAGCTAAATGGGGACAGTAAGCTAATCGTTGTGACACTGTATGACTCAGTTCATGGGGGAACCCAACAGAAAAAATAGAAATACAGCATCTGAAACTTCATTTGCAGACCATGGCAGGCTTCATGTTTGTCTTCCAGACATATGCGTTTACAGAGATTTCTTTTTTCACGTGATGTTTAGTATTGCTACAGCTTAACACCGTTATGTAGAAGGGACTTGGTAGATTTTATCCTCTAGTCATTTATACCAGCTTTGTTCCGTAAGGAGGTGTGTGCTGCTTAGTCATACTGGCTCGCCAAGTAACTCTGAAGTCTCCTGCTTCTTCCAACAGGACATAGTTGACCTTACACAACCATACACGCTGCTGTGTCCTTCTGTGTGACTAGTGATTCATCTTCTGCCAAGCCCACAACAACCACCAAGAAGCGGCAAATGACACATTTTTCCATTGCTCAGGGAGGTGAGATCTAGCTCACTACTGGCTTCAGAGTAGACATCCCATCCAAACACCTGCCTGCAGATGAGAACATAACCAATCCAGAATGGTGCAAAGAGCCCCCAAAAAATTGCAAGGTTTTGAGCCACTCCAGCCAGCAGTGTCCAGCTTCAGAAGAATTCTTCTAAATGTAGAAAATAAGAGGAGGCACCCGCTTAGAGGTGCTTCAGCCCCGTTGAAGCATGGTGCCTTCACTGGATCCTGTCCTGCTTGTAATTCTGCACAGCCTGCTCCAACAGCTTTTTGTGATGGGCGATAACTCGTTGTTGCCACATTTTCATGTAACGATGGAGCTGCAGTCAGTTTTCTGTTCTGTAGGCTTGGAGCATGAAGATAGCCAACGCTGGCTTTTCTTTTCAAGGCTTTTAAAAGTATGGGATGAGTTCTCAAAGCGGAAAATTTCCCTTTTCTTTGGCACTAATATTTCTAACCAAGAAAATGGCTGGATATTTTCCTTTTTTTTTTTCCATCTTGTATGGTTGCCATTCCATCAGACTCAAATGACTCAAACATTTTCTCTGTCTGCTGAACAATGATGATTTTGTGGTGAAAGTGCTGACATCGTCCTGCCCCTGGTAAGCTTTTGCTTCCCAGAAATTACTAATTCCCTGTGCACGAATCTGGAAAATTGCACAGGGTACTTAGTTGTATGTACTGAAGATGTGTTTCAAAACAACATTACTTAACCATGTCTCCAAGCTCACAAGAGGTAGTACAACACCTTTATTTGCATCAACAACTAAAAATGGAATTAAGAGCAAAGAACTGTGACTTTGGGCAATTTCACATCTTTTTCTTCATTTGCATATATTTGTTTGACAGTACTTAACTGCAGTATATCATGGTAAAGTTCTGAATCCTCATTCATTCCTTATTAAAACAACTTAAGGGTTTTGAGATCTCCAGATGAGACTGACTGCAAAATTATATCCTCAAAAATAATACTTAATAATTGGAAATTATTACTGTTGTGTCATTTAGAAGCCATTCTGGTCTTGAACTCCTGATGTAACTGTTGTTATGCATTGGGATTTTTGCTTAATTACAGCAGTATCTCACCCAGATATAGCTTATATCTTCAAGTGCAGTACAGAATTGTCAAATACTAATAGCTCTTTCTTTATAGGAGGTTATATGGAGACTAAGTTGCAACAAAGTTTGAAATTCGTATCTTACTATTCACTGCTCCAACCAACATAAAAGAATGTTAAAATAAAATCATCTGTGGGTTGTTTAACTTCCCTTTAAGGTCTTTTCCTAGATTCCAAATTTCGTATACCCATTTTAAACACCTTGCAGTCGTTTTAAAGGTTTTGTCATCTTTTGGAATATCTCTCCATCCCTTGAGGGGGACTGAGTAACCTGCCTTTTCTAATTCCCTTCACTTTTTCTTCCTTTTGCCTCCAAAAGCACCTTTCTGCTGCTCCTTCTTGCCTTTCCCATCCTCTTTGCACACACACCCCACCTGCACTCACCTTCACTCAAATTCCTCCACAAAACCCAACATTTCCTGCCATCTTTAAGGGGATAATCATCTCAACATTATTCTTTAATTCATAAAACAGTGAATTAGACAAAATGCACTTCAAACTGATTTTATAATCATCTTCTACTTCCTTGTTTTGTCAATCTTTTGCCTGAGCACGGATTTGGTAGAGCAAGGACTGTTGGCTTTGCAGGGGGCTGAGCACTCCTCCCAGCACAGCACCCTTGGGTTTAGAATCATAGAATCATACCATCATAGAATCACCTCGGTTGGAAGAGACCTTTAAGATCATTGAGTCCAACCATTAACCTAACACTGCCAGAACCACCATTAAACCATGTCCCTCAGTGCCACATCTACCCGTCTTCGAAATACCTCCAGGGATGGCGACTCCACCACTGCCCTGGGCAGCCTGTTCCAATGCTTGACAACCCTTTCGGTGAAGAAATTTTTCCTAATATCCAACCTAAACCTCCCCTGGTGCAACTTGAGGCACCACACTGCGAACTCAAAACAGCTAACCTCTCTGCAACCCGGTCTGCAGCAGGTAACCCAAACCTCCCTCAGTCTGCAGCCACCAGGCACATGGGGCTTCACCGTAACACTGGACACCAGATTGTCTTTGGCATCGTTACTTCACTTGCACAAATAACTATGCCACTGAGCTTATGTGAGTTAGTGGAGTATCTTGTACGAGCGGGTATGGCAGAGTTCGGCACAGTGCCATTTTCTCTAGCAACAAGGCCAGCCTCAGAGGCTCATGTCCCAAACCCCCATACCCTGTGCTTCACCTCCCTGGGCTTGCCCTGATACCTGTTTTTTAAGCCATGTTAGACCCTGGAAATCTTACTTCTTTATGCCAGATTTAGGTAAGCTTCAGGAAAGATGATATCTGCTTTGGCAGAAATGTAGGGTGCTTTGGCAGGTGATACTTAGGCTTGCAAATTTAATCCGTAAACAATTTTTGGACAAACGTGAGTGGGTTTGTGCTCTGTGATGCCTCAGGGCCAGCCCTCGCAGCTCCCCAGCTATCCCGCCAAGCTGTGGCCCTAGGCCAGAGTGGGCACATGGATTTCACATGCAAGGATACAAAGGAGTCCATTGTTCTCCCTCTGAAGCCAATTGTACTTCCAGAACCAATTCCACGGGGATTTCAGCAAGCTGTTCTGCACTAAGTGTACATGCCATGATGGAAGACCACATCTTAAAGTCACAAAAGATGGTGAGTCGATGTTTTATTTTCATAAAACCTTTAAATTTTTTTTATTTTTTTTTTTTCCCAGCACAACTGCACTCAGGTGTAGCGGCGCCCAGTACAAGAAATGTTATTCAGTGTGAGCTGTTTCCTAAAGGAAAAATGCATGTGAGAATTTGGATTATTTTGTCTAGCACAGCTGCTGCTTGTGCTGCAAAAGGAGAGCTGCAGCTGACAACAAGGGAGTACGGAGCGTGACACCTCTGTGGCCCCCCTCCAGGAGCACCGAGCTGCTCTGCAGCACGCGATACATTTCTTAATTGTTGATAGCGTATAATTAGGACAACCTAAGCCTCATTTCACAAATGCAAGAAGTTAAACTGAAACACCTGGGTAGACTTTGTTGGTGTTGGAGGAGGAGACTGCAGAGTGAGGTCACATCAGTCGAGCAAAACGGAGTTCCTCCTGGGTAGACCATGGGACTGGAGATACGTTTGGACTTCTGCTCAGCATGCTGCCTTCACCATCATAACCTTCGGGCTTTTGGTGGGGGGAGGTAAATGATATTCTGATTCACCGCTCAACACAGATTCAGGGCTGCAAGGAAAATGCGCACCAGACAGACATGTCCGAAACATTAATGATTGGTGAAGATGTCATCAATATTTTCATCACTTTGACTTTCCCACAGTCTGCTCTGTAAAGACTAGTGGCTCGGTAACTTAAATACTTGCAAACCTTAAATGCTTGCATAATTCAGACTGAATGATTTCAGCCCCAGTTTTACAAAACCTTTTGAAGGAATGAAAAGGTGTTAACATTTCCAACTCAAAGGTATTTGTTTACAGCACAACAAAGAAGAAAAGAGGCGAAAAAAATTACATCGGGAATAAAGACCTCCCTATTTATTCATCACATACTTTCTAGGGCTTTTTGCTCTTTAAATTTGTTCTAATATTATCAGAATTGATTTTTAGTCTCTCTGATCCCAGAGGAAATGTCTTCAGTGAAGCTCTCGGTGGATAACTGTAATGAAGAATCAGCTTGCAGAGCTGTTACTATGGTGCTCTTAAGTGTAGAGCTTCTAAAAAATTAACTGATAAGAAAATTCCAATGCACTATATTTAGAAGTATTTCATTTCCTAGATTTTCACATATAATAATTTAACAATTGAAAGTCTACATTGAAATTGTTTATTTTTTATTGCAGCATGGTATCTTTGCTGGCTTTTAAATAAACCCAGAATTTAGTAAAAAGCTTGCTTACAAAATTCTCCAAAAATAAAATTGGAAGCAAGAATTATACTGTTCATTTCTCTGGGTTTTGTTATGGCTTGGTTTTGGTGGTTTCTTGTCATTTTGAGAACCAAATCCCTTAGACTCTACTAGAAAATATTTATGTACAAAGAGCTCTACTTGAGTGTTTACCTTTACTTTACACTCTAGAAAGGCATTTTAACAGGGGTACTACTTTCTGACTCTCTTGGAAAAAGCCCAGGCTTATTTTTAGATGCCAGCATCCTAAATTGTGTACTATATCACAGAGGGCAATGCAAGCAAAAATGGCAAATTCAGCTTCCTATTATTTTTGAGCGTGAGCCCACACTGGCCCATTAATGTAGGACAGCCCAGCTCAAAGCACTCTGTAGTCACCACTGAAATCATTATGAGGAATATGGGATTATTATAGGCAGAACTGTATTTCACATACGCAGTTTATACCACCTGAAGAAGAGTGCAAAATAACTGAAAATAACACTAAAGCACACATACACATTTGCAGAAATCTCAGTACCGTTATTCCAAATCAGTTTACACTAACACCTTCGTTTGAATCGTTCCTATTTAAAAAAAAAAAAAAAAAAAAAAAAAAGCTTTT
>VYXH01000028.1:174471-197081 GCA_013397275.1 Burhinus bistriatus | reverse complement strand
AAAAAAAGAAAATGCTGTCGTCCAAACTACATTCTTTGCATCTTTGCATCATCACCTTTGCACCTTTGCATTCTTGCACCTTTGCAATATGCCTGGCAAGAATTTCACCTTCAGTGGTTGCATGGAAAGAGGAGGGCTTATCGTCAACGATGATGAAATAATGGCAATAAGCTTTTGCACTTCTGCAAAGGCTTTGTATTCTCAAAGTCCCATGGAAACAAAAATTATCTATGTGACTTTGTAACAGCACTAGTTCTGAGACAGGAACGTCCTGTAAATAACTCCTGAAAGGCATTTGAGTATGTGGTTAGTATAATATCACTTTCCCCCTCTGCAGAGACCTAGAAAACAAGTAATGAAAAGTCCTATACAGATCAATTATCAATTGATTATACTGCCACCATTAGAATTATAATCTTATTATGAATTACGAATTATGTTTTCCCTTCACTAGCTTTTCAATAAGAGCACTGTACCACTGTTTGTAATAACGTAATTCTATTCCGCATGAGTAAAATTCACCTATTCTCCCCACTGCCTACCCAGAAAGAGATGCAGTTGTTGGGACGTGCGAGGGCAGTCAGTCACGACCGCTCAAGTTTTAAACTGTTCTCACACTACAAATAATCCAACTTATGCAGAGCTGCTTGTAGTAAAAATCATTAAGAGCGTAAGTTCTTTAAAAGCTAGAGCCCTAGAAGTTACAACACAGGATGGAGAGTCAAGAGTGCTGAAATCTACTGTTGATTTCCTCATTGAATTCCTAAGTAAAGAGTGGTTACGTCATTTCACCTGTTTCCATGCTATTTCACAGGGATGTTGTAAAAATTGAAGTTTTAATTTTAGAATCTCAGGAGGAAGGGAGGAGCACGAGTTTGCCAAGTGATTTTATGGTTGTTGTTGTTGTAACTTGCAAGAAGCCTGAAAAATCAAATCCTTAACGAGGATTTTTCCTTCATTCTTCTTCCACATTGTTTAATTATTGCTGGGAGTGCTGAGTTGTATACACCAGTGGCTTTCTAAACCAAAGCTTTGAGGTAGTACTTTTGGCAGGGGGCAAGACAAGAGAAGTTACATAGGTTTATAAAACAGATGAACCAAACTTTTTAGGCCAAGTTTGCCTTCATTAAATGTAACTTTTGTTCCTGTAGACATAAAGTATTCTCCGTGCCCCATACACATCCCCATTCATTCTTCTGCTAGCCATGGAGAACTGGGGCACCAAGAGCAAATGCTCAGCTCATAATATCCATTTTTATGAAGAATTTTTTTTATTTATTGATCAAATAATACTTCCCCCTGCCCTACAACCAGCCTGAAAGCTCTTATTGGAAAACAGAAGATGGTTTTCTCCTGCTGGTTTTGAAGAAAGAAGATTTTTTGAAAGCCATTTTTGCATTAGCCCTGTTTTCAGTGGCTGCGCAAGAGCCATTTTCTCTTTTTCTCTTTTTTTTTTTTTGTGCACCTCCTTTTCTTCACTTCATTTTCCCTCAACCCCGTATTTGAGCCTACCCATGGGCAACGGAGTATCCCATAAGACCTGCCCCTGCCAAGGGAGCACAGCGATCCACCATTCAAAATCTACCTTCCCTCAGCAGCCTGCTGGTTTTCGTTAAGTCTGAAGACCGCACGTGACCTCGACGGTTTTTGATCAAGCGCAATTTTATAAACACGGATGCAAACGCTCTGCTTCATGGAGCCGACTCCTTCGTCAGCAGGGTGCACACCTCCCATCACATCCAGAGAAAGAATAGACTCCCAAGTGTGTAAGTTCATTGTCTGCTTCCTCCTCTTTGAAATATTACATTTTTAGAACCTTGGTTTTAAACATGCGCTATAAATCTGACAGTGAGTGTTACTGAAGTCCCAACTCTAAATAAATAGTTTAAAATAAAAGTTGTATAAATACCCATCTGTGCCAACAATACAGTTTGAAAGGGAGCACTGTAAACACAAAGTAAATTAAATGGGATCCACTTTTGTGGGGTGGATGGCTACTTAAACCAGTTATTATAGAGAAGATTTTGTTGTGTGGTGCGACAGCACGTACCCATGTGGCTAACCAAGAGCTGGTTGAAGAAACAAACCCCACCCATACCTAGGAGCAGTGCCACGACCAGACCACAATTCCTGCGAGGCATAAATTTAATTTGCTGAAAATGAAGCACAGGCACTGTCGCAGCTCATTAGCCAGCAACAGACATATTGCAAGAGAAGAAAGTGGAATTTGGTGGATGGTCCAACATCTACATGTGCTGTGAATAAAACAGACTATTGTTTTTTGATAAAGGAGTATTGTTTTGAATGTGCTGGGTAACTAAGTAAAGCCAGCAGAATTTTTTGGCCAAATATAGTCTCTTGCTCACTGCTAAAAATCCTAGCTTTTAAATTAGGAGCTGAAGTCATTGAAAAAAAAGTTTACATTCCTGCAGCCGGCTGCAGCAAAGCCAAACAAATGTTTGGCTTAATATTCATCTCTTTCATGAACCTTTCTTAAACATCTAAGTCAGAAAATACCATTTCTATTATTTAGTAATTTGATGCTTAAAGCATTGCTTTTCTTCCCTTTTTTTTCCCCCCCTCTTATTTCTTTTTCAACGTGTTCAGAAAAGACCCGGTAGGGTCACTGCTGTGGTATTAGGCTATGTGAAGCATTTCGTAACTTAAAAAAATCATGGTTTCAGCTTCTGGCACCAGCTCCAGTTGTAGGTCACAGTTATAGCAGTGTGTTTTTTGTTGGGTTTTTGTTTTGGGGTTTTTTTTTGTCATATCCCAAACCACTGGAAAAGAGGAAAAGAAGGTGTTGTTTTTCACAGTAGCTAGCTGCAGTTGTGATAGGAGTCTAGAAAACTAGCAGGGCTTAGGAGATCTGACTGTAAAAAACACCGAGAACTGCTACATTTCTTTAGGGCAATGCTGTGTGAATGACACACCGTAAAATTATTAAAATGAGCAGAGTAACTGCTGGAAGTCTGAATTGTCTTCCACATCCTTTGATATATTTGGTGTTCGCTGCTTTTTAGCTACTCCGGCAGGCCAACAAGGTTCTTTCAGTTCCAGGATCTGGGTCTGAACCAGCCAGCCCCATTCCTGCCCTGGCAGCAGTGCCAGGACCGAAGTGGAGAGATGCAGCCCATGCCTTGTGCCTCCAGGAGACATCAGGAGCATTTGGCCCCATGAGATGTTTGGCACCTTGTCTGGAGCTGCCACAACTGCTGTCTCTCACTTCTCCCTTAGGCCACCCATGGGTTGATGGTATCACTCAGGAAAGCAAGCTCCCTAGCAAGCTAGTTTTTGGGTACATTTCTATCCAAGCAAACAAAAATCAGTTTCTCTAGTTCACCTACTCTCTCTTTCCATTATTTCACATCTCCGTCTCCTTAACAGCTATTTCTTCTGCCAGTGTGTCCTCCAGAAACATGCTGTGCTGGGAGATTCAGGGTCAACCCAATGAGGGTCATCAGGGCAGGTATGAAGGCAAAACCAAGAGCACGCCAGGGTCCACCCGCTGGGGTGCTGAGCACAGCTCCACTAAACTGCCAGAAGTATGACTGCCACGTGGAGGAAGAGATTAGCTAAAAGTAACCAACTTTTCTCCTTTTCAGACTTCTTGGAAGCTGTATTAAGACAATATTCAGACCAGCATGTTGCCCCCCCCCCCCAATATAATGGGGTACAGAGTGTGTGTTTGATCTGTGCCTGTGCTTTGCCTCTTTCTTGACCATAGGAGGAAGGTTTGATATTTGGGGAGTGGGTACCTCTGAGAGTGGAGTGATGGAGCGGAAGGGGAATAGAGAAGGTGGATGTACACGACTTGGCCCACTGGCAGGTTCCAGCTCAGCCGGGCACACAGGGATTGCCCCGCAGGATTAACTGAGCCATGGCAGCAGGCAGACTTGTGTTCTAAGAATTAACAGGCAGGCGCAATCAGAGCAGAACTGTGTTTTTCCAGTTTTTTCTGGATTTTTTTGCACAATGATGTGGCCACAAACACACCATACATCAAAAGTGTGGACTGCGAGCGAAACCGCTTGCATCCCATCTCATCTCTCCAGGCCCGCTGCAAGAGGGGATAACGTGTCTTCTTATGCCCATCAATTAATTTGTCTGTGTTACTGGTTAAGATGCACAAGTATGATGGACTCTCACAGTGCTCGTTGTTGTGCTAATAACAGAAGGAATTATTTAAATTTTTATTTCTTCCTGCATATTTGCTAGGCAGTGTCTTAGCTAGATGTGGATTGTAAAGAGGGAAACCTACGTCAGCAGGAAACCTGCTACCAGAAGAGCATGAATTTGGGATATCAGCTGTCAGAACAAGCTTTACCTGAACATGAATTTCCAAAAACTGTACATTTGACTTTGTTTCCTTTCCTCCCATTTTATTTCCTTCTTCAAGAGGTAGGAAGTACAAAAATATGTGTCTGAAAATACTGATTTAAAATCCCACATTTTAACCTTATGTCTTCTAAAGCACTTTTTACCTCAGACTTGACATGTGCGTTGTGAAGCCTCCCTTGCCTCATGTGCTTGATGGCCTGCTTTGAGGTCTTGAAACTCTCAGGTTTTGCAAGATGTCCCTCGACATATTAAAGTTTACGTGGTTTTAATGGAATTACTTTAGAAAGACAAGCATCTGCATAAAACATTGCAAAATTACAAGTTTTTAATAGATACCACATAAAAGATACCACACACACTGAGTAGTTTAATTTTATTCTGCTGTAGGTAATAGAATTATTTTTTTTCTACCTGTTTCATTTCATCTTTAGAAGGTAGCATACATTAACACTCGGTATTTCCCTCTCCTCAATGTTTGAATGATACAAGAAGCTGTTAATCACAACTTTGGCTGAGATCCACATTGAGGATAAAAAATTTTCCTTCCAATCATATAGAACACTAACCAAAGAAAACAAAATACTCAATTTATTGAATTATTTTAACTAAGTTAATACAATAATAAGCCTATCCTAATCAGTATTGCCAGCACTCCTGATTTTATCACCAGTCACAGGATATTTGGTGGTTTCCGTAAAATCCTCACTCCTTTTCTCAGGCAATTAGATCCAGTGTTTTTAAGCCTCGGTCCCTTATAGCTATTGAAATAAGCATGAGTCTTAACAAGTGAAAAAACAGAAGATAAATAAGAAAATGTTGAATGGATGGAATGAAACACTGACATTCCTGGCTTAGACTTGCAAGTGATAGGGTTTCTCTCTCTTTTTCGTTTGGTCATTGTTGGTTTTTTTTATTCTGAAGCCAACCTCACTTTTGAGGATATGGTTCATGATTTCTGAAAAATTGGGGATTGCGGTGCTGCTGATTTAGTAACATTTCACTGGGATCTAGTTGCCTTTTCTTTTTTTTCTTTTATTTTCCCCCTTTTTTCATTCTGCCCCCCAGTGCCTGCCCCATTTCCAGGACCAGAACTGGAGCTTCCCTGCTATTCCTGGAATGTTTGACCAAAGCCCCAGCGAAAGGCACCAACATCTTAAAAACTCAAAGTCTTCTCAGATTACAAGTAACACTAGGGTAACACCAAATGCTGGCTGTGCCACCCACGGCCACTGTCATCCATATCAAACTTTCACTGACAACATCTTATCTCCAGCAGACGATGGAAAATTTGGAGGATTTAAAAAATAAAAAGATATTTAAAAAGTCCAACCCACTGTTGAAAAGAGCAAAAAAAATGATAGTGACGTGGTTCACTCATGTTGACTTAATAGATTGCCCTAGTTCTTCAGCATGGATGGCTTTACTGCTGCTGCTACCCCAGCGTAACTATTGCTGATCGTGCCGCCGTGCACTTTAAGAAAACCAGGACTTCAGAAGGAAGTGTGGTGGAAATTTCCAAAATATAGATGGTCTGTTTGGATAAAGACAGGCTTTTTATACTTAATTGCTAGGCCTGGGAAGCTTGGCTGCCCTGACCACTGGCTCTGTCTGGGTACACTTGGATGGATTCACACCGGTGGGATCCCCCATGAATAGGGGCGTTCCCTTCCCCTAGCATCACTTGTTTCCTTCTTCTTGCTGTACGAGGCAGACTGTTGAAAGGGGAAAATATTTCCATCAGCTTTGTTGCTATGTCTGCTGGTTTTCCTAGTTCTGGGTGAGGAATGATTTTGCTGTCTTTTGAGGCAGCTGGGACAAAAGAGAATCAGCAAAATCAACACATCTCCCATAAGTTAAAAAATGAACTACATTAAATATTTAGGTACTCTTCAAGGGTTGACTGAAAAAATAATTTCTGTGGCATAAACAGGGCTTGTCTTAAAGGTTCTGCAGAGAGAAAGGACCTTCATCCATCAGCAATTAGGTACAGCAGTAGACAGACTCCTGAAGGCTGTGGCATATTTGCATGTCAAGAAGGTTTCCAAACTGTATTAAAATAAATTGTGTATTTCCAAACACGCTTGAGCTTTTTCATGGAGACATCGGAGTAGGTAACACGGTTGCAAGGCTTCAATGTATAACAGCTCTGGGTTATCTAAAAATAGACGCTCAGATTCTATTTTTAGCAACAGTGATATAAATCTGAAGAAACCGCACTAACTTCAGAGTAGTTGCCTTGTATTTACATGTGTATTAAAGATGTCAAATCAGTCTCTTTTTTATTGCGGCACACTACTAAATGCAAATCTCTGATTCTGCAAACAAAAGCTGTACTAAAGCATACAACTGGAAATGTCCATATTAATTCTGCATAACAGCCACCGAGTGAGAGTTAATATTCTCAGGTAGAAAAAGGCTGTGAGTGTTTTTTAATACCAGTCTGTTTTAATACCAGCTTGTGTCTTGGGACAGCTGAAACAGCAATCACTCAGAGTGGTTTTTGAGCCGCGATTTTTTGGTTACCTCACTTATCACCATGTCAGAATATTTTCTCCAGCAAATTAGAAACTGACTTTTTCCTTATATACTTTTCAAGTGTTCCAAAGATTCATTCACAATGCCAAGCTGCAGTAAAACCCAGCGTAATGTAAATTACTCTCTGATACTGCTTTTCCTTTCTCTTTCTGAATAGTTATAAATGCAATGAAAAATAAATTATTTTGAATGGCACCAGTGGAGACGTTGGTATCAGGGATGGAGTTTAAAAGTCAGATCATCTTGCTAATAGCTAAATAATGTATTTCCTAAGTTGGATTTTGGCGACACAAGTTTGAATGTTTGAACATTTTTTATTTTAATAAGGAGAGCATTTTAAAGTGCTGAAACCAGGGATAAGGTAACATTATCCTCTTGGCACATTTAATAATATGTACTAATGCAGCCCGTATTTCCAACCCCTCTTCCCTGTCTAGCATTAATGCTGCAAATTGATGTATTTTTCTGAACAGCAAACCCAAGCAGTAATGTGGTCATGGGAAACTGGAACAAATGACCACTTGCTCTGGAAAGCAGCACACTGCGAGTTTGAAGTCCTTTGTGTTTACACAGTGGCTTGACTCTCAGCAACAGGTCATAGCCACAGAAACAAGAGCTGCCTGAAATATCATGTAGGGCCTGTAAACCCAGGAATGTGCTGCGTGCTGCCAGCAGTGCCCTATAGGATCTCAAGCAGCCTGTCTTCCCAAGACCTGGGAGGACTGCAGACATTTCTGACCAGACCTGTTGGGCTAAGGTGACTTTGACAGAAGTCAGCTCATTAAGCTAACAATGAAGCCTGTCTTTAAGTCTTTCAATTGCTAAATATTTCAGTAAGTCCAAGACAAAGATGTTGTTTACAACAGAGAGCACCACTAACACTGTTTCCAATGCAAGAACTGATGAAAAATTAATGCGATTTGTTTTGATTTCTTTTTTGGAAACCAAAAAATACCCAAACCTGAGCTAAGTTGGCCCTTAAATTTAACACAAGATACCAGTCTGTGTTTCCTCTCCAAATGGAAAGACAAAAATCCACCAAGTTTTACTCAGTGAGTTATAGTATGCATAACTGTTTCAAAGGCGGTAGTCTTTTCTCGGTAGCTTACACCATGGGAATGAGTATTTTGAGGTGGGTGTTATATGAAGTCTTTGAATTAAAATTCCCCTTTTCTAGACTTCCCGTGTGCCTTTCTTTCCCGTTTAGAAAGCAAAAGGATGACAGGCGATTCAATACTGTCCTGGAGAACAATTCCCTTACGACAAGCGGACCCCCAACATGGCATCACTGCAGGGCTGGTTTCCCTGCAGGTTTGGCCGACCAGCTCATGCATCCCTATGGCTGCTCCCCAAAGGCCCCACCAGAAACCTTGTCAATGGTCTCAAAACCAGCTCTTGGCTGATTTGCAAAGCGTCCTTCCTAGTTTCGTGGTTCCTCCTAGGCATCTCAGTAGATCCATTTTACTTCAGATAGATGTTTCTACCTTCTCAACTCACACATAACTCTGACTTGTTATGGTTAGCTATCAATTGGCATTTCCAAAAGCACCCATCTCCACCCACCCACCAAGTAGTCCAGGATAGCAGGGTACCTATTACACAAGCCAAACCAGTCAATCTGTTCAAGGGTGTGAAATTCTGAGCTGGCACTGACTAGTAGCAAAGAATTATTCAGAAGCACCACAGTGTACACATTTTAAAATACATTTAAGTTCTCAGTTCTTAGACTGCCTGTAAACTTTTTGAGTTGCAGAGGCTACACTGGGATGTAATTAAATAACAAGGCTGCTGTCTATAATTATAATGACTCTTTTAAAGGTTTTGATTTAAAGGCGTAAATGTGGTGGCCTTAAAACAACTGGCAATAGTGTGCATGGCTTGATTTCAAATTTCTATACTTACACAAGCAGAGATCAGGAGAAACAAGGAACCTTGCCGCTCTTTTTGTGCCAGATGAAGACTGTCCAATCTCATTTCCATAATAAAATCAAAAAGGCACATTAAATTGCTTTTCATACTGGGAATTGCAAGAACAAACTAAATGCCAAGGGCCAGTCCTGAAAATGCCTATCTTCTTCAGTAATGTAATTGAAGGAAGCAGTGCTCCTGATCCACTGGAACTACTTTTGCTGACACATGTGTTTTAAGAACTGGGCCATTACAGTTTAGTTTTTGGCTTTCCAAACTCTGCCTGATCGTTTCAGAAAAAAGGCTTTAACAAAGTACTTTCAAATAGTTGATGCCACCCCAGTTTTCTACCAAACAGCTGATTATCTTAAACGAAAATAAATAGCATTGCTGTGCAAAAAATGCTGGTTTTACTGTTGCTACAGAATCCTTTTTTCCCTGTTGAGTGCTACATACCACAGTCAAGATATACTTTTTAGATTTAACAGACAGGCTAAATTGCATTCTCATTAACAAAATGCAGACTACAGTCTAATAAAAACACTTTACTTTGGGACAGCAAAGCTTCCATTAAAACTAAAGGATACTTGCGTTGCAGAGCCATAAAATATGCTCTTTACACAGGATTCTTTCAAACCACAGCCTAGTGAAATGCATGGATATATTTCCATTGGCTTTAGTGGCTTTTACATCAGGCACTAAGACAGTGCATGCATTACATATTCTTAATGGAGATTCACGGGGGAAGAAAGAAAGATTTATTATAAATGGAGATGTTCTGAAAGGTTTTTTACCTATGCTAAAAAATTAGCGAGTGGAAAGTAGGTTCAGCATGACGTGTAATTCTTTATCTTACCCAAATCAGCAATGTTAACTCTGATTCTCCATAGTTTTGTCAAAGTCGCCTGAAGATTTGAAATCTTAAGTGAGGGCACAAGGTCTTGAATTGCCAACAAAGACAAATTTGTAGCATGCCATTTTTAACAAAGAAAAAAGTCATTATCAAACGTTTCAGACAACTGAAATAAAAAATCATTTCCATTTCAATTAGTAGTATTTCTATTCTTTGAAGGCAGATAACGCTAAGTTTCTTTACCAAAACTGGGTGCACTGGGACCCATCACTCCATGTCAAGCTCTGCATAAGCGTAATGATGATGGAACGGAACAGGAGCATTCAGGACAAAGCACATCATCGGTGCACACTCTGATCCCCAGCTGCGAAATGAATACAACAGCGTAAAAAGGGTAGATAGGGCTTGAAGCCTCAGAAAATGTCTGTTCCAACTTGCCACACTTGGGGAAAAAAAGGGAGTTAAAAACATACATAATACCCCTTTCTGAGGTTGCAGGTATACGATTAAAGTTTAGTATACCACCATAATCCTTCCCGTACTTACTACCCACTCATCTATTAACTCATAAAAACGCTCTGTGTTGTTGCTGTGACTTTAGGCATTTGTAGGGCACTTTGCTGTTTGCTGCTAAAGAACGATTTACATAGATCAGGAAAGTACCAAATAACTTCACACAAAAGGCACAACACGTGCTCTGTGAAATTGACCCCTGCCCACTCTGCTGCCCACAGAGGGGCCAGTATCAGATGTAGCGACGAGCCAAGAGCCTCAGTGAAGGTCAAGAGACTCAGTACTGCATTTTCCTTAATCTTCCATCAGCTGGAAGTCAGCTAAATGACTTGTCTCTGGTCCTAAAATGGTCTGAATTCTGGCTTGGATGTACTTCCCTGAAACCGTGCACCGGAGCCAAGACGGTGTCACTGAAATTATCCTCTACACCATCATTATTAGTACCATTCCTGGGGCTGAAGCGTTTTTTCCTAACAAAGCTGATACAGCAGGCCGTAAGTGGATAGATCCTCTGAAAAACAGCCGGAGGCAGTGGGGTGGTGACTGGGTTTGTGAGGCACACAGCAGCCCTTTTGCCACCGCCAGCCCCTGATCAGAGCGGATCAGCAGCATCCGTGCCACCGCCATTCGGGGACCAGCCATACCAAAGAGGGACAGCCAGCCAGGAGTAGAGCGGCTACCTCTCCTCCCTTCACATCAGCCAGCAAAACCGGGGCACGTGCACACTTCTTTCCCAAAAAGTCATACGCCACCCTCCCACGCCATTGAACGGATGGACTTGGATGTCCCAGCAGAGAGCGTGGAGTTGCCACAGCTCTGATGAGCACCAGCATCATGGGGCATAATTCGGCAGCACCCAGTGCTCCGCAGCTCCTCCTCCAAAAGCCTCCGAGCATTCCCGCCAGGCTGGAAGCACCCCATGCCCCACAAACACAGACCTCCCCTCACAGTCCAAAGCACAGGCATGTTTTTACCGCCTCCCAGGAGACGGGTTGTAGGCAAAAGCATAGCCAGCTTCAGCTCCAGCGCTCCCTCAGATCGCAGCCAAGGGGTATCACCTTTTTCTGAGTACTGTCAAGATACATGGAGGACCTGGCACCGGCAAAGCCCAGCCATTGTACTAGGCTCTGTACTAGGTCTGGAACCGCTTTATGAATCTGGACAGTAGCATGTGAAAATAAAGATACTTGAGGAAGAAAGCTTCTGAAGGGGTTCTTGTGAATAAGCTCCCACTTCAAGTACAATTAGATTTCTGAGCCTCCAGAAAGGCAATTAATTAGGCAACTATCTAAATAAAGACAGATAAAATAAATACACCAAACACAAAAAACTCATGTTTTCTCTACAAAACTTGTATTTTCTAATACTTGGTTTCTGATTCATGCATTTTTGCCTGATCACAGCCACAGTTCTTGAGGTGGAGGGCAGATACATTCTTCAAGGCCTGAGACACTGCTTTCCGTAGTAAATAATTTTCAGATATGGATCACAATTGTGTTATTTCAATTTCTAAATTAATCAAGCAAGAGAAAGACAATCTTGAAACTTTGCCTAAAACTTCATACTTTCAAGCTTCTAAAGAATTTTGGAAAATGAGCCTCACATCCAGCTTCCTCTTAAAAATATAAAGGAATTTTTTAGCAATTACCTTGTTATTTTCACTACCAGCACATAAACACATATTCATGCTATTGTTCTGCAAAGAGCATTTTCTTATACTCTATCAAACAATCTGCTCCTTCATCCTGAAAGCCTACTGCATTTTCCCTGATCACTTTGGGAAAGATGAGGAGTCTGGGGCTCTCAAAATCCACAGTTAAATCAATATATGACATGTCTGCAAGACATTGATTTAGTGGTCACGTAATTCATTGATTTTTGACACTTAACCCGAATCTAGTTTATCAGTGTTTTAAATATTCCTGGAATGTGTGCAAAACTTCAGTGTGCAAAAGAACATCCTCAGATCCTCCTTTTTCCCGCATTGGACAATCCAATTAAGAGCTGCTAAGTCTGAAAAATTCCATCTTTCCCACTCATTTTTTAAATAATCTTTATTAAGTCTATATTGTTCAGATATATATGTATAGGGGGTTCTGGTCCACTGGAGGTGCTTATTCTGGCCTCATTTTTCTTGGGTGGATACCACTGAATGGAAACCATATTTTCTGGAAATAGATTTACAAAAACGTCTTGATTAAATCACGTAGTATATCTGATGGACAGTCCATATCTGCTAAAAGAACAGAGGTTGGTTATCCTATACATTTGTAATTGGTAAGACAGTCATACTGCAGAAATTTAGGTAGTCTTTAACCCTGCATTACTTGTGTGTCTGTGTGCATTTGTTTGTATGCAAGGTAGGAAGAAGGGGCACAAGATTAGTTGCCTAATTTCGATTATTTGCTGTGCATGCATTGCACAGTCTGTGTAAAGAAAATCCTAAAATGTA
The DNA here is from genome assembly GCA_013397275.1 of Burhinus bistriatus. Taxonomy (NCBI): domain Eukaryota; kingdom Metazoa; phylum Chordata; class Aves; order Charadriiformes; family Burhinidae; genus Burhinus; species Burhinus bistriatus. The sequence continues at coordinate 184,479 of VYXH01000028.1, read as the reverse complement.
GTTTAAAACGTGTCATGCATTTCAATACTTACGATTTCAGCCTTAAAGTAAGAGCAGCACTGATGGCAGCGAAAAGTGCAGAAATGCATGATAGGCTTAATTTCAGAAGTCCTAGAGTACTTGAGCATAGGAAAGGGGCGGTGACAGAGAGCGTCTATGTGGCACAGGCAGGTAGACACACTCAGCAGTGGCACATTGCTCCTAAACTTTGGGAGCTATTGCTCCTTAGCTCCTGAACACCGAGGGAGAATGACCTGAAGCTGCTCCCTTAATGGATGCCTCATCTCTGGAGGTGTTCAAGGCCGGGTTGGATGGGGCTTTGAGCAACCTGATCCAGTGAAAGACGTCCCTGCCCATGGCAAAGGGGTTGGACTAGATGATTTCCAGAGGTCCCTTCCAACCCCAACTATTCTATGATTCTACGAATTGACTGCAGCAAGAAATAATCCTTGCTGGTGCTTGGATCCTTCTTGTCTGGTTCCTGCCTGGTAGCATGTTGCTTCTAGACATGAGCAAGCTATCTAGACTTGCTGGACAGTCATGGCACTGGTGGGCACCTGTAGGGTAGGGTTCATCAGTTCTAAACAGGAATTGTGATGAGATGTCCAACGACTTCAAAAGGAACTTAAATGACAAGCTTAGACTCAAAACTATATCTGGTGAGAAGAATCCCACCCATTGGGCTCAAAATTCCAGCAGTGGCCTGGCTCCTTTTCCACTGTCCTTGTGGCTTCTGTCGGTGGAAAAGAACTGTAAAGGTTGAATACCTAAGCAAGCCTTGTGCAGAAATCTCTAGAGACTTCTCTCCTTCCCTCTGTATTGCAGGGAATGGGTTCATCCAAAACATGTTAAGAGATTTGTCCTGAAGCTTGGGAAACCTAGTTTATCTAGTGTACAGAAAGCAGAAAACTGGGGAAATTTGGCTCTTAGAGTTACCGGTTGTGGATAGAAACTGTTGAATGTTTTGTCTTTCACTATTTTCAGGTATGGACAGAAAATAAATATATCCTTTTTTTCTTTGCACACTGTTTCTCCATTATCCAGTGCTATCAATGTTATGTCTGCTAGCTACTTGGCCTTCAGTATTGAGAAAGTTAAAGCCCATGATAACACTGAAATCGACAAGGAAAAAAAAAAATATAGGCTGACTGTGGTAGAGCAGAGACCTGGAGGGGAGCTGTGTCTGGACAAGGCTGCTTGCAGGATCAGGACCTTATTTATCATAATGTACATTTGTATCTACAGTTGCTGTGTGTCAATCTTCAGTGCTCATCCTCCCAGCAGTACCTAGGCACAATGTTTTGAGTCAGAACAAAATGAGGTTGCGAGCCAAAGCTCAGTCTTATTGCTGGAAAGGGGAAAGTGACGCAGGTGGACTTCATGTCATGTCACTTGAAGCTATTTTTTAAAATTCACCTTGTTGAGAGAAGAAGGAAAAAAAAAATTGTGTAAAACTTCAGTTCTTTAAAATGTTTAATTGACAATCAAAGGGAAACAATGCATTTAAAGGTTATTGTAATTACATATACTTGCATTTTTGTTCCATAAACAACATTTTGTTACCTTTCCAAATTATGCAGTGTTGCTTTGACCTATTTTTTTAGATGCCTGAAAGGATAATAAATGATCTGAAAGGCAGTAATTTTGGACTTAAAGTTTCAACCTTGAATGCATTTATTTTTAGTATATCATGTAAATGATGCTTAAAGGTGGAGGGCGGGGGGGGAAGTAAACCTAGGTCAGGAATGAAAAAGTGTTGTTTTGGGAAAGAAACAAAGCTCTTTTGTTTTAGTTTATGGCTCATTTTTTATTTTTTCAAGCTGTATTATTGCTTTTTCAAATGAATCATCGTGCAATATCATTTACAAAATGATCAACAAAAGCTGTTATTAGTGCTAGATTAGTGGGATTTCATAGTCTCTTCAGACCTCGTGAACACTAACTGTAACAATGAAAGTACACATGTATTAAAGACACTATACTAACATAAAACGAAATAATTACTTTACAATTCATTTTCAAAGCCATCTGGCTTTCTTCTCAAAGCTCGTATCACCAGGCTGAAGATTATCTGGATACTCTTTGCTAGCCACTTGAGAAATATTTGGGATTCAGGAGACGATTCAGGAGACAGAAGACATGCTGAAGTTCTCGGAAACTATGTGTCAGCCTCGGTGGCTCCAAATGGAAAGAAGGGCTGCAGAGAAATCCGACCAACACTGAGCAACTGTTGCGAAGAATGCGGCTTCAGGTTTTCAAAGCGGAGTCAGCCTGCTAATGCATGCAGCTGTAGCGGAGGAACACACAAAAGCAGAGAGTAGTCGGGTACAGCGAGAAGCACTCCCGTTTCATCAATTCTGCCTGAAAGATTTTCCTTCGTGATATGTCCAGACTGAAATGTTCTTCACTCTAATAGACCTTAAAGAATAACCACTGATAGAAAGATTAACTAGCTGGTAATTACAGCCCTTCATTTATGAGATTTACGTTTTCAACTAGAGAGCCTGAGAATGAAATATGAGTAAAACTGCTACTCTCTGAGTCCAGAGTATTGGGGTGTGAATCTTTGTCTGAGGCTGACGGAGGAAATAAGCATATTGTCACCTTGAATTTCACAAGGTGACGTAAAAATGAACACGTCTCCCTGCAACATAGCTTTTATTGCAGCATTTAATTTTACCCTATGATGCAAAGTGCAAAACTAATATTGGTTTACGTTAAGAGCAAAGCCCCATTTGTTACACTTGCTATAACTTTTATTTTAAACCTAGTAATTATAGGAGGCACAGGTGGTGCTGCCTAAAGTTAAGGCTGCCCATGATTTCCCATCATAAGATTCTTTTTTGTAAAGATGTTTACATTACAGCATCAAGTCTTAAAATACAGGGAAATACCAGAATTAAGGTAAGGAGTGTGTCTTTAAATTATGTCCTTGGTTACATGTATTACATCATGTTCTTTGAATACTTTATCATAAACCTCTTCTTCTATCTGACTCATGCCTCATTCAGTGCAGAGAGTAGACCATTTTCTGGGCTTCAATTGGGCTTGTTTAGTGAAGAAGACTTTTGTCCGAGACATTTGTTTCAGAATTTGGTTGGAGAACAGGGAATGCCTCACTGGATTGCAAGAAGAGAAAGGATGGTTTTGTAATTAAAGACTATCGAATGCTGCCCTTTACTACCACACTAAGTCAACTGTACAAGCTTGTCAGAAACATTATTAATAGATAGCTTCAGTTCACGGATCTTCCTGTATCATCATCTTACAGAGGCATAGACCCACTTATGATATTCCAAGATGTGCAGAGCATCATACTGCATGTTTGGGGAAACACACAACTGATCACCCTGAGCCAACCCAAAATGCACACCCTCCTCCCCTTCAGGCTCTTGTCAGAAACCCAAGCTTTTCAAAAGAGTTTTTAGTAGATACAAAGTGGAAATCCGAGTATGTTTAGACTAACAAAGTCTACACTAATTTATATGAGAAAATCCCCATGGGTTTGTTATAAGATTATGTTGTTGAAATTGGCTTCTTCCCACTATTTCCACACCCAGACATGACAAAAAATCTGCTGAGTCCCATGGCTTTGACATCTTACATAAAGAATTCAGGGTCAATAGGATGGAAGATATGACTGTGTTAACTCAGGCCTGTTTCCCTTGACAAAGTTTTGGCGAAAGAACTGAGTTTTCCACTCCTTTCATCTACTTGATAGCGAGAAAAAAAAAGTATGGAAAAGATGACTGATGTTGTAGGTAGGGCACATGCATTGATTTTCATATATAAATATGAAATATTCTCAGAACAAAAGACAATACAGACTATTTGTCCAAATTAAATTCAACATAAGGTGGACATAAATTGCAGTGGGAAGTGGCACTACAGGAATGGTGATAATTCACTACTGCACCACTTCACAAAAGTATATCATGCTTTAGACTGCTGTCTAGACAAATCTCGTTACAAAGACACTTCAGTAATCTCCTTAGAAGTACATCATCTAAACCAAGTAATATCAATTTGAGTTACAAATACGAGTTGTTCTTATCTAGAACTTAAGGTCAGTAGCAGATGTTACAAATTCCTATAGACGCATGCCCAAAGAGAAGGATTTTTATTTTTTTTTAATGGCAGAAATCTGCTAGCTATTCTTGCCTTATCTGCAACAGCTGAGCAATCTTTCAGTGCCATGAGGAGATTGAAAACTTGGCTCATATCTAGCATGGACAAGCTTGCCTTAATCACATTGCTCTTTTACATGTGCACAAGGACATCAACATTGACAGTGCTACAGTAAAGCAGCCATTTGCTGAAAACAACTGTCAACATTGTCAAGTTTTTTGGAACCTTTTATAATGTGATTTGTGTGACAAAGCTTGTATAATTCTGTTTATCAGCTGCAGTAACAAATTTCCGTAAGGGGGATATATGGAGAAACATCCTGTAGCTGGATTTTCTATTACCAGCTCCTACCTGACACTCTACAGTAAATGGATGAGAAAACATTACAAGATAAATGAACTGCAACAGCCAAAGCTTCCAGTCCCATTTAAACCAATTTTGAGAGTATTCACACAAGTTGCAAAAGCTGAAGTAAAAAGATTTTGTCTTGCATTTGAAAGTCAGTCTTTTCCTAAACTACTCATGCATTTTTCATTCTACACTGATCTTGTCATTGAACCTGTAAAGACATTCTTGAAAAAAGAATCATAATTACATCATGTGTGGTGCTAATTGATACCTGAGATTTTTTAAAAGCCAACATGAAAGGCTCGGAATACGCAGGGAACAGGTAAATACTACAAAGTATATAGTAAGATCCTGCAGAGGGTGGGACAGAAACCTTATTTATGATTAGACTAATTTAGACTCGGGACTGGTGCCTAACCTGTGCCTACACCAGGTATTGGCAGTGCTCAGCTCTTCCAGCACATCTCAAGACCAGTCTCTTGGCATCTGCCGCTCTTCACGTTACTGGACCACCAACACAAATCTGCAAATGGCTCTTGGCATCCTTGGCACCGCAACACTTTCAGCTTATCATATTCTGCTCTCATACTTTCCTAGGTGTAAGTATTTTAAAAAATGGTAAGATCTAACAGTATTAAACAGTCAGCATTTTGCTAATAATCTGAAAGTATATGAAGTTATCTCCAACCAAATTTCAGGCAGGCTTAGTGCTGTTTCTGATTACCTGAAGTCCTAATTCCTCTAGCTTGCCTTACAGAAGTGTTTTTTATCCCTTTCAATCAACCATTCTTCCTATTGATCTATAAAATAGCTTGTAAAGAAGAACCGGGCGTATTTGCCCAAACAGATCCCGTCTCACATCTCAGATATGTTATGAGGACAGCTTCACATTTACTCCTGCGGTTTTCTTCAGACTGTGCATTAATGCTGTGGGAGCTGCTGGCCCCTGAACTGCACTGTCCCTGTGGAATGCCGATGAGGGACTGGTGCCCTAAAAGATGCCGTTTAACAACAAACTTTCTCTGTATCATCTTAATCACAATTTCTAAGGATGCATTTTATGTATGTATCAGCTGCAGCCCTGTTGATGCTCTGAGCTGTTCCAATTGATTTTTCTAACACATACTTGCAATGCCTGGGAGATATCTCGGCACAAGCTGTACAATCACTGGTATTTATCTTGAATTAAAGAGCTGGGGGGGAAGGGATTGTGGGCACAGTACACATTAGGCCCAGAGAGTTTCATAACTCCCAAGAGAATCTAGTGCACACTGTCAAAGTGAATGGTGTCTCACAGTTAATTTGGTTGGTGGCCAGAGGATACAAATAATTCTCTTGCCCACAGTCAAGGTTACTCAGCTATATAATAAGGATGAAAGCCCTGGCTTCTGCAAGGGCTCAGAATCATGGACGTGGTTTTGCCACGCAGGGGAAGCATTAAGTTATACAGAATTGTATAGGTGTTGCGCTGAGCTTACCATGTAATGCATTTCTAATTGTTCCTGAAGTTTAGGAAGAATACAACAGTTAATCTTCACGATGACAAAAGGAAGCAGGAAAATAAAGTGACACACTTGAATGAACTGTGAGGAAATAAAGTGCACAACATGTGATAATGCCATGACTCTGTGTTACTGTGCATTTCTGGGCTGAAAAGATATGGCTTGATGGGTAATTTGTCATGCTGTGCAATAGAGAACAACAGCAGAAAGACTTCAGACAGAAGAAAATTACACAAATAGTAGGGTGGAAAGGTATAATTGAAGATGGCAAAAGACTGAAAGAAAGACATTTAAAATTACTGTACTGACCTACTAAATGCACTTGGGCGTGGAATCCTGGCCCCACAAGAAGAGGCATTAAACGACTGCAGGCTGTGACACTACTACAGGATAATGCCAATCTTATGCAGCTCTTAGAGGATAGAAAAACATCCAGTGTTAGCTGAAAAAAATCCGACCCTTGCTTTTTGCATGCACGCACAGCCTGAACAAATAGTGACTTTACAACAAGGGAAAATTTAGCTATGGCCAAGCTGGTACCTGGTATCCAGACCCATGGAACCAAGACCTCTCCTTCTTCTTGTGAACTGCACGAGGACTCATTCTCCACCACTGGGACATGTGGTGCACTGTCTGTAGACAGCCCTACTGAGCTAAGTGACTATTTGCTGCTACTTTAGCTGATTTGTCCTCTTGCTGCTGAAGAGAGAAACAATACCCAGAGGTACCAGAAGACCTGTGCTCACTTCAGAGAAGCTAGCAGAGTCAAGGGACACCACAAATGTGTTCTTCTGTGTTCAACATGTCCACTGCTGCTCAGACTCTTGGTTCCTCACCAAAAGGTCTTGAGAGGAGTTTGAGTTTCTCCCTAGGACATGGAATCTTGTGCTTTAGAGAGAAAATGAGATGCAGTCCAATAAGGCATCTACAAATAACCTTCCTTTCGTCCTTCTTCCTGTTCTTCTTCCCATACTCTCCTAGCATGTCAGGGAAAGTGCACTAAAGGAAGCAGAGAGAGACCTTATTTTTCCTTTTGATTTATTACATATTACTTACTAGTCTCAGAAACATGTTCTGAGTGCACATGAAAAATACCTGAGCCCTTCATAACCATTAGGGTGAAGAAGGCTACCAAAGATTAAGACGAGGTCTATTACTGACTGCCCCAAGTCTCCATGAATGTGAAATGTTCACATTACTAGCTAACTTCTTACATTCCCTGGTGCACTTCGGTATAACACAAAGAATACCACCAGCTTTTGAATTCTACCTTCATATCTGCATGCTCTTTTATTCAAGAGAAATCACAGAGAACATCTCTTTGTCCCCTCAGGGCTACCTGAAACACCAGAAAATCATACTGAAATGAGCTTCCCAAGGTTTCCTCGTTGTGGATACAGTATATGGGCACAACAGGAGAAAGCAGTGCTGTTTTCACAGTTTGCCAGGCTCCTGAAGCACCCGTTCTACATGAAGCCTGAACTACAGAAAGCCAGAGCAGTTGCAGAATGAGGCACTATTCCATTGCAGTGGTACACTAAACGGTTTTGCTACTGCATGAACATTTTGGCCATAAAAATGAATGGTTGAAATTGTGAAACTGTAGCTAGCCTGCTGTCAAGTTAAATAAACAAAGAAGCAATCCAGAGACTTCAAAAGCAATTGTTGTTCCACGACCTATGCTTTCCAAAAGGCCACTTCTAGTGCATTTAAGTACTAAATGAAGAGAATACTTCAGTAAAATAAGTTTCTGTGTTTGTTTATCACACACCATTTGGTAATAGTCAGGGCCCTGTGTGATTCTGTGGCAATTAAATTTGCCAGAGAATCCACCCACTGCTGCAGACGCACACTGCAGGATGCAGACTCTCATTTTTTAAACTAAAATAGGGGGTTTTTTTGCCTTTAGTGGCAAAGAAAATCTTCCAGATGTTAACTGAAAATAAAGTCATGCACAGATACATGCCCAAGTTTGCAGGCAGCCTAACACAATGGCTCTAATAGGCATAAACTGCCCTTTGATTTTAATTGTTAATTAAACCAGAAAATTTGATAGCCCTTATTTAAATGGTCAGTGATGCTAAGTATTTCACAGCTGCTTGTTATCCTAATCTCTACTTCCCAGACTATCTTCATATTCTTGCCAAATTTGATAAATTTCAGCTTCCCTGTATCTACTCCCCAAACCTTCTGTTTATTGTGCTGACAGCTCTTGGTACCAATACTGCAGTCTGCAGCTCGCTTAAAAATGAAAAATTAAGTCTGGCATTAAATCTATAGGATGTGATATAAGATTAAATGCCATACCATGCTGAATTCATTGTATCATTTTGGTAAAGACTTCCTTTTTTTTTTTTTTTTTTAATTTACTTGCAGCAGTGCCTGAATTCTCATTCTTTTGCAACAGAGAACTGCAGCAGAATTTAGGTCAAATGAGCTGCAGCATAAGATAGGGCCATAAAGAAAGCGTATCATAGTATGCCAGCCATAAGTAACAGTTCTCATTCAAGTCCTTATGTAAAATAGTTATGTTGTGCTCATGTATCTTACCCATTTCAAAACCTGCATGCTTTATTGACATTTCCCAGACTATAGTATACGAATATAACAGTAACGTAAGACCCAGGACCTCAGCTGGTGTAAATTAGTGTCTGTTCAGTGGGAGTGATGCCAGTTGTATTGGCTGAGGATTGGTGCATGGAAAATGACTGGGAAAATATAGATGGAACTGTGTATAATGTTTCCTATTAGTAATCTTATGTTCCCAAAGAGATGGGAGGATGTCTTCTTGTCCTCACAAAAACAAAAAAACAAGAAAAAAACCCCACCTTTCCGTGAGGTTTACTTCTCAGTCAGCTATGAAAATCACACTTGATCACTCCAGGGCATTGCCCCATTTTCTGCTCTTAGGACACAAATTATTACTCATCAACCTTGAGAAATAAGTTAGAGATCAGAGCGGGAGTTGATCCTTGCCAGGGTGCAATCCTTCTCTTGGCAAGGTGAAGTTCCTGCACCTTTCCCCTGGCACAGCTGTGTAANAAAAACCTGTTTGAAATTATGAACTGCTTTTATACCTAGTTAGCAAAACCTCATTCAAGGCAACGTAGAGAAAATACAAGACTTGGGCTCATTTCACATTACTTTTACTATAGTTATGGGCTAAATAGTGGTATGTTACCCTTACCAGAGTGGTAGAATTTTCAAGACTAGTAGTTTTAATTTGAAAATGGACAAGAGCTATTCCTAACTAGAAGGTCAAAAATTGATCTCATACATTTATACCGTAAGTAAGCTCCCTTAAATTGGCAGAATAACCCAGCAAAAATAATTGCATTAACCTGCAAATTACTCCTCAAAAAACAGCATTTACAAAGCACATTCTGTAGCCTGAGGTTTTAGTCTCAACTTTATTTTCCCAACAGCATTCCAACTCCCTTTCTCAAGCAGCTACACCCACAGCCTTTGCCCGGAACATTTACAGGACGAAGCTAAGCTGAAGTTCTTTCTTTCCTGAAAAGGATGTCCTATTATATTTCATAACTTGTGATCTCAGGGATAGAGAATGGAGCCCTGAAGCTCTCATAGCTATGCTTACATGTCTTTGGTAGCTCTAGGTTTGCATTTGCCAGACCAAGTGGGTCAAATCTGTCACTCTATCCTCCCTAATTTATTTGTGACAGAAGCGAGTATGTCCAAGCCGTACTTCAGCAGGTCTAATTTGTACTTGATAGCTTTCCTCTCACTGCACTGCCCGTCATTGCTCTATACTAGGAGTCATATCAAGTGATTAGCCTGGCTGANATGCTTCTGGCCTGATTTATGTAGCCGTAGCTTTAGGAAGAAGTCGTAGAATGAAACCTTGGACAACTCTCAAAAGAAAAACTTCAGCTTAAAAAATTGTTCTTAGCATTTAACACCAAATACTTTATTCACTGCAAAGTGGTCCTTCATGCTGGCTTTAATACCAGAAAACAAATTCATATAATTGACAAAAGTGGTAAGAACACGTTAGTGTTCACCAAACAGC